>JABASD010004862.1:0-14110 GCA_019776165.1 Pogonognathellus flavescens | reverse complement strand
CCGGATGAAATTGAGGTGGATGAAATTCATTTCGTCCATTTCATCCATCCAACTATCCGGATAGCTCTGAACCTTGATTTGTTTAGTGTAGTATGTGTAGCATATCAAATAATAGAAGTAGGTATATGCATCCACATTCAGTGTATGCTTGAAAGGAATTTGTGCTTGTTTTATTCTAGTTAAGGTATTATAATCCTTTCCCGTTTTAATAACGTAGCGTTCATTGTCCTGGAGAGCCAGTCATGCCAGGATACAAAGGGCACATTCCGGGTTTGAAATTCCATGGAGCCGGTCGAACCTTCGGGGATGCAACTCGAGACACAATATGCATAATGTCTCAATGGTTCCAGACGTGTCAGCGACTACCATGGAGAGTATTTGAGCGTTGAGACTAACCTTATCAAAATATCCAGTGATATAACATTCTTCCACCTATTACATAAAACCAAAATTCCAATTTCTATGTACACCTGAAAAAATCTCACCATATAGTTTCAATATTACATATTACATAGGTTACATTCTGTAAAAAATGCATTATCGATGGAATGAAAATGTGCTAAATTCTCTGCTACCGTTTCAACAAAACTGTATAAACGAATATGAATCTATCACGTACAATAAATTGATCGAAATTACCGTAGAAAATAAACTCCTCGACAAAACCTATATGCATATACTATACATCAGTATTTTTCCTATACAACACATTAAACATCGCATTACATATATACTTATTGCTTTGCCCTTTACAATGTCCACTCTTTGTAAGCTCTAAGTGCGTCATATTGATATTTTGTGTTTATAACAATAAATACATATTGTAAAATGAATTCAATCCTTTTCCATGTTATCCAAATCGATAGTTGTCTTTATTGAAAATGAGAGCATGGGGAAAGACCAGAGCTAAAAGTGAATGTCCATACTTCCACATTATTTCCAAGTGCTTACATGCTATAGAATTATTTTCATGTTGTTTAGGACATAAATTTTTTGTTGGTTTAGAAATTACTACAGAAGAGAACATTGTCTAGAGTACCTACGTAATATTGAATTGTGAGTTATGTATTGCGTATTAACCTAAAAGCCGAAAGTATAGGGCATTATATAAAAGAAGCAGTTTTGCGAGGTTATCACATAATGTGCTAACTTATTCCACATATAATATGCATACGTAGAGTCCAGAGGATACAAAGTGAGCGAAGAGAGCTACTTGAGTTCATTATTTATTTGCCATTGCATTGAAAAGAGAGTTTAATGTGGAGCTTTTCTATTCCATATTTACATTGTTCTTTGAAGTGGTAAATGCCTACAAAGACCCAGCTAAATATTAACAGAGAGGTCTACACAAAACTTTTCAAAGGTGAATTGAATAATAATACTTTTCTCATTCGCCCCCGTGAGTTCCGTGGTAGTGGTAAGCAATATATAAACTATTCTCTACTACTATTTACTTTCTTCGCAAAAACTTCGAACACATTTGCACTCTCCGTATTATAAAACCTAAGTATAAGCTCATCTCTCCCCTCACTGTGTGGGTATCTCTGTCGCGAGTTTAGTTTTGCGATGGCATCAGATCGGATTTAATGCAGATAACGATATGATTTACAAACTACAAACTACACTGAGCTTTCTATTTAGTTTATGTTGATAGCTTAATCATATTCCTACAATCCTTTACTTTACTTTACATCCCATCAGGGAACTGGTAATAAAACTACGGATGAGGAGAACTAGTAAAACTGACCTAACTCGGCGTGCTCTGGTTCTTTGCTTGTTTGCAAGAGTTTCACACAGAGAAGGATATCCTAATAATAAAACTTTTAACTCGCAGTCGCAGTGCACGTGATAAGCCAGCAACCAAGTAGAGATTCGAACACAGTCCTCAGTTACTATACTTTTCTCCCTGCCTTCTCCTTCTTCTTCATCATAATATGTAACTGCACTAACCCACTGCAAGTCCAGTCCAGTGCAAGTCGGAGAGAAGCACTGAACTGAACTCAAAAAATCCTCCATGGATTCTTATTATCAATATTTTTTCAGTATACCATCCCACTTTACTTATTATAAACCATCTTTAGCGGTAGTAGTAGTGTAGGATCATAATCTGTATTAGGAACTTCATTTCCTACTTGTAGGTGTACCTATCTATGTATTCATTGTACTAATCTTTGTTGGGTCCCTTTGGCTTTCCACTAACTAGAAATAAAATTGTATTTAGTGTGTCACACACCACACGGCTCAATTCTTCCTTCTCTAAGATGTAATTTCGCGTAGCTGTCGTGAGCAGGTAAGGTAAGAAGACGCAGAAGACCAGAAAGAAAGTTCAGATCAGTTCTGCTCCGATAAAACTAAGTGAACCTGACTCCCGGACTCTTTCTCTGTTCTCATGTCATTCTACTTCTCCTACGGATACTTCAAAACTTCTCCGTCGACTCTCCTAGCCTCTCCTATCCTTCATCACACAAAAGGCAATAACTGATAATACACATCACATAAAGTATCATCATCATAACTTATAACATAAGAGCACATAACTTTTCTAGTGCCACAATATTATAACCAACTCTCCACATCCTCTTTTAACTCTAAGCAAAACACTTCTCTCCCGCTACTACCACCACCACCACAGAAAAGATAACTGCAAGGAAGCAACTCTTCTGACGTCGATACAAGCTTGCCTTATGGTTAGTACTTCAATTCTTATTACCAGTATTCTTAGTATACAGTATACCTATAGACAAGCTCAAACCATTCCAGAATAGATTTAATCCTGGCCACAAACTTGCATTAGTTGTCTTTGTGCAACCAAGCTTATATAAATCCAGATAATATGATATAATATTATAAGTAGTCGTATATAAGCCTATATAGCAACTTTGAGATAAGGTTTATAGGTAGTAGCATATATAACAAGAATTATAGCACTCTAGTGTCCACTGCGAATTAAGTGATTGTCACTTGTGACTTAAGATCTACATTAAAGAGTCTATAAGAGCAAACAAAGAAACTCGTCGACATTTACGACTATCTCCTCCTTTAACTATCACTTCAAATTGCACTCTATAGGTGTGTCTGCGGTAAAAGTAGGTATGCATTTCCCTTTTCTTACTTATACTTTCTATTATTTATTGCTAAACTTCCAGGTGCAGGCTATATGTCCATGTTCGTCTACTATATAGGTTTGTGCTATTTTATTTTAGTATCGAACTCTTCTTACGATATACATTATACAGTACTGGAATTTAGTTAACCCACTGTATATCTTACCGGCAGTCGTAACTTATTATCTTTTTGCATCGACATATGTCACATCTTAAACAAGTAAAATAGGTGAGACGGAAAAGTTACATTAGACGTGACTAACCTTGTCACAAGAACAGGAGCAGCATAATTCTGCACGTAACTATTGAAAGAAAAGCACATACGTTAAAACAGAACGTACATTCACCGCCACCGCTGCTGTAGTTAATAGTCTTAGCTTACATGCAATATTTACTAAATACGAATGAGTGTGTTTGGTGAAGCAGCATAATAAATGTAGGTAGTGTATAGAAATTGTGTCCTGTGTGTGTTGGGTAAGTATGTAGAACAGAGCACACAGCAGAGCTCTTAGCCTTTGATACGTATCTAAATCCCTACACTTAGGTATACACTCTGAAAATTCGGTGAAGTAAAGTAATCTTGTATAACGAAATGTAATGTTGCTGAACTATTGTAGAATAGAGTAGCAGTACGTAGCACCTTCTATATAGAATTGTGTACAGTAATGTGACTATATTGGTGTTTGGAATAAGTATGCCTAATGCATGGAAGCGGCAGTAATGTAGTTCTGTAGGTAATAGGCATAAACTATACAAAGCAATAAGGCTACTATGTGTGTGTCTTAAAGTCAGTGCCATACTAATACCAGTGCACAGTGTATAAGGTTAAAGTCTGACTGAAGTCTACCCGTAGTAGTAGTACTACTACTTTGCCTGTTGTACTACACATGGGATAATATAGTATTTACAAGTTCGTTTACTTGTACTGAGTTACTATATATGTATTTTGTAGAGATCTGTGTAAGTATTTGTGTGTACAAGTTATAGAATATAAAATGTATAGTGAATGTCTTGCAGTGCACGTGCAGAAAAGTAAAGGACCATTTCCTCTGCAGTAGTAAAGTATAAAGCGACGGAACAGCAAACTGGCAGAATTCGGCAATGCACAATAGCGAGTATTTACTCATACGAGTGCTGCAATTGTCTCGACTACTATTTCTTCCCGATACTGTGTTATGCAGCAGTCTTAGTTCGGTATTAGTATAGACTATGTCAAATATACAAATGTGTGTTCTGCAAGAGTAGCATACTACTACGGTAATATTATCTGAAGTACAAGCAAGTACTACACTACGAAAGGAAGGCAATACTATAAGAGCAGTACTACAAATAGTAGTAGTAGCAGTAGAGTGGGATGAAAAACACACACTATCACTATCGCATATCGTTCCTTCATATCGTATCGTATGTGTCTTATAGTATTACAAATAGCGCATAGAGAGTAGAAAGAGAGAGAGATACTTGCCACTGCCAGTCTAAGTCTAGGTTGTGTAGTCTAGTCAAGCCAAAAGCAAACCAGGCGAAACGGAGTCTGCCAGCTTGCTGCTGCTTAATACGACAGCAACGTACTTTCGTTTAGCCGTGTTGTGTGTGTGTAACAGAAGAGAGTCAGAGTTGAGCAGAGTTGGAGTTAGTAGAGAGAAAGAGAGAGAGAGAGATAAGAGTAAGAGAGTTATATGCATGCGGCATGGGAAGGCATGGTAAGGGCATAGTTCTGTGTAGAAGTGGTGGTATACATGGTGTAGAGAATGTTTTAGTCATTCAATATTTTGTATTGATCCGTTAGTCGGACCCGGACCGGGTCGCGGGCGGGTGGAGTGAACTATAGGTGGGGATAAACTGCAGGAAAGGGAACACTTTTTGGCTACAAGAAGAAAAGACTCAACTCAAGTCTAGGAATCTCAACAGTTCAGTTGATCTCGAGTGCTGCAAAAAAGAGGTTTTTCATTTTCATATTTCATTTTGATCTCGGCCAGATATCACAGTAGTCCAATTAATTGCTCCTTGAGCTCGGGTGTGAAAGATGCTCATCTGAATTACAACTTGTACAAACTCATCTACAACACACACGACTCTCCAACTATTTATCCAGTCTCCGGCATCTACGAGTAGAACAACAACACCACATTACACGAGACAGGAAAAACAAGACCGACAGAATTTCCTGGCTTTTGCTGTACATCTCACTCCGAGTGTGTCTGAATCTCTCCTCCTCGTCTCTTCTTCTGTTCTGGTGCAGTGACTAACTTTTTCCAATTGATATGCAAGCCTTCGAAACGATGAACGAGGCCACTAATATACTCGTTGTCGCCGGAGCCGCTTCCACAGTTGCTGTAATAGCGGCTTACTATGTATTCAGCGTGTCTCAGGTAATCTCAGTCCACCTTATAATTATTTACTCCTTTTTACGTTCATTCACTCTTTCTCAATACGTATGCGTGTCCGTCCTCATGTAACCTTTCCAATTTCGGTTTTGTTTAACTTAAACACAAAGTTAAATATAAAAATCGTAAAACAAACCATCAATGTGTTTGTTTTTCTGCAACGGTGTGTTGTGTGCAAGACACGCATAGAGCGCATAATATTTGTACAGTTGCAGTTTGTAATGCGCTTACTGTGTAGGGATGTCACATGCATACGTATGAATGAAGATTTTAAAGATAGTTTTTCTAGCACTTGGATGTACGCAGTGTCTGTCACATTAATCTTAACATAATGTCGCATTGTGCCCAATGGCATGGTGTATAGCATAGTAAAAGTCTTTGTGCTAATGAATTTTTGAGAAATGTAAACGTGGTGATATTATTCAATTAATTATGAATGTGTAATTTCATTACTAGAAACCAAGAATCCACACCAGCAACAACCGGCTACGAGACTTCTTAACAAATCATGTAAAGACACTGTCAGAGAAATACTACCCAACACTGTTTTTCTGGGAGGGGCGTATCCAATCCGTTATGGGGTTGAGGCAAAGATTGTCACCCACATTGAAACTGCCTTACAGACGAGAAATCGTCCAATTATCTGATGGTGGTGAAGTTGGAATCGATTTCTTAGAACCTGATGAGAAAGATGTCAAGGGGTAATAATAAACATTTCATTTTGGGTAGCTAGCCACTATTTAATATTACATACAGTTATAACAACGGTACTTTTAGGTGCATAAATACCTAGTATAGTAACGTCGGTAATATTCAGTAGGTATAAATATATCGTCCCAAGTTTGAAGGAAAATACATAAAATATACACTATTATCAATTCATTAACTATTCAAGGCTTTTCCCTGTATTTCTTCATCTAATGTGTGTACATAGGCTAAATTGTGACTATTACATCTTTAACGTGCGCATTTAGCGACTATGTTATTTACCAAAGGAGTAGGGCTTTGTTTGTCATTGTGCGATGTAGCGTAGAGTATCTCTGCACATGACATGTTCAGAATTATCGTTGTGGGTTTATTTTTCCATATTTTATTAGTGAAGGTTAGAGAACTCTACATAAATGTATTATGAACACATCTGCTACAACATGAAATTGAAATGGGTTAAAATTATTAAATTCGGATGTCCATGTATTTAGTATTGACAGAGTCGTTATGTATGTGCGTGGAACTGAAAGGACCGAAATTGGAAATATTCCACGTAAACCAATACAGAAATAGAAACTTGTACCGTAATATAACGGTATTGTATTGTATAATATAGAAAATGCAGGTGTATCGAGACAGAGAGAGAGAGAGTACATGAGATAGGTACACTTATCGTATACCGCATTAAAAGTTATTATCGATTGGGTTCCTGTTGGTTTCCTTACAGGCCGTGTTTAACAGTCTTCATATTACCTGGACTGACCAGCTCATCTCAAACTTCATATATCAAAACAATAGTTATGGCTATAGTGCAGTCGGGTGCGAAAGTTATTGTTCTGAACCATCGAGGACTTGGAGGTGTCGCTATAAAAGTAATGACATGACATATTTTCCATCCTGGCACATTGATTCTCTGTGAAGATGAGGTCCTTACGTGATGTCAATAATTCCGTTTTTATTAGACACCGAGACTTTATTCTGCATCCAATTGTGATGACGCGACCGAAGTGATTGCCTACCTTAAGAAGAAATATCCAGGAGAGAAAATGATGGCCATAGGAACATCTATGGGAGGGTAGGACTTTTACATGAAAAGTTTTGTGGATTACGAAAAATGTTTGATGATATTAATTTTTTGAGTTTTATGGGATATTTTCAGGATGGTATTCTGTCAGTATATCATACAAAATCCTCAGGAAGCGAAGAACACGTTTGTAGCTGCATTGGTAATATCAATATGCTGGGATGCTGTGAATGGAGTGGCCAATTTGGAAAAACCGTTCGTGAACCACTACATTATAAACTACGGTCTGACTCAAAATCTGAAATTTTTGTCTAGAAAATACAGACAAGAATTAGAAGTTAGAGAATGTTGGGATTTCAATAAAATATTGAGAAGCACGAATCTGCGAGAGTTCGACTCGAGTTTTACTGCACCTCAGTTTGGATTTGAGTCAGTAATGGCCTACTATAAGTCTGCCAACGTTATAGATGATGTAGATAGATTCACCATTCCTGTATATGGACTCAGTGCCGAAGATGACCCCATGCAGCCTATTGAATGTAAAACATGCAGCAAATATATTTCGATATTGTTGAATTTATTTTTATCTGGAACTGCCGGTTCAGAGCATAAATTTTTAATCATAAAGTTTGTACGTCTCACTTACGTAACGTTATGTGTATAGGTTTGCCAATAAAGGAGGCTGAAGCAGAAGGATCGAATCTTGCCATGATAGTGACCGTCCGTGGAGGTCATTTAGGTTTTCTTGAAGGTGCCCTGCCGATTCGGCGACCCTTTCACTTCATGGAACGTTTCGTACTCGAGTTTGTTACAGCTATACGACTCCATGGGCATGAGCTGAGCGAAGATTGATGAACGTAGATTCTAAAGTCGAAAAGCCGGAAAGAAGAATCGTACCTACTGGAAACAGTGCGGTTAAGAAAGCAAAAAAGTACACAACACATACAAATTTTCATAATCTTATCCCTTATTAATATAACGATTTAGTTAACATATAACGAAAAGGAAAGGATTACCATCTGATCAGCCCACTGATACTACGTAAAAGTTTTCTAGTCATTCGGGAAAGGAAGCTCACAAAACGGCGATAATTACCGTTAATATATCTTACCTTTAATGAATAGGAATCAAGAAAGAACCAAGTAACATAAAGGATTCAATGCTCGTGTCGTACTGATTACATTTCCAATTATACTGTACCTTACAATTAGTTATCCGCATTATTAATTTTCAAAGATGATTTTCGTAGACTGTGATACAGTTTATTACGTTGGTCAGTATTAGATTCAGCTAGACATTCATAATGTACGGTAAATTGTGTAATCTTAATAATCTAAATTTGTTCGTACACAATTTTTCCAAGGCAAGATGACTAAAATATTTTCTTTTGATAAGGTAGAGAGAAACTAGTCGTGTGCAAAGCCTTGGCATATTCTTACAATTAGTGTTTGGATACATATGAATTATTATCGTACTACAATAATACATTTAGACCGTTCCCACTCGCTCTACTGACACAGTAGACGTTTTCTCCTACAGAAATATTTGTTATGTAGATATTATTATTGTATTTAGGATAATAATCAATATTTATAATCATTACTTGTACTACTAAATATAGCGGAGTAAGAAAGGTGAAAAGGCGAAGGTGCGACGGTTGTATCATAATAAGATGCTCTCCGAGGTGTGCAAATTAAGAAGTATCATTGTTCATACTAACAACAACGTATGTGTACTGTACTACAAATCTATTGCCTTAAGACAAAATAATTTTCATAGTAGCTAATAGCATTTTCTCAAACTCAACTTTCAAGTTCAATCATTTAAGGCAGGCAGTAACTAAACTAAAAAATCACTATAAAAATACATACAATATAATAGACAGGACCTATCAAAAGCCATTCCCAGAAAATATTCCAGCTAAAGAGCGTGTGAAGTACATTTAGTGGACACACAATTACAAGCTGATGAAATGCCTATAATATTATTATACTATTAAATTTACATATACACGTACTCTGCCTCAAAATATTATTATACTTATCTCGGACAAAACAATAGCTCTGCATTAACATACCTACCTTCCATATTATTGACATACCTCACTTATTTGCGTACGCTAGACCAATGGAACCTTTAATTAGTATTTCATTGCAGTAAAATTTTACAGCTCCATTCCTAAAACAGTAATTCCCATTTTGTGCGTGGAGAAAGTATTTGACACACTTCAACAGAAATGTCAAATACCACTGTACGATTTTAAATTAAATTCTACTATACATAGTATAGGTGTTTGTAGATAGGGTACTACCATTTACGCTCAAATAGCAAATTCGAGCTAATATTTTTATCTGAATTCTACAGCAATAAATAACTTTCTGATTACCTAGGCTAGGTTATATAAAAATATCTGTGTAATAAGAATAGATGGGTCAGACTCAGAAAAATAACAGTGATTTTAGAAAAAGTTTATTTCATATTTATAATTTTAGACAAGGTAATGCATGTGAGCAAAGGCGTAATATCTAAAATGCCAGTCCACTCTCTAGTCGAATGAGAATCTCAAAGTCTCAATACAAACAATTGAATTACAGTAGATAATTAAGTAAAGTTAAATTACATAAAGAAACGTGTCAGTATAAATTGCTGATATACTCACTGGAAACAAAAGTGCTACTTAGTAAATATGTAATACAAATTACAAGCAAAGAAAATCTGATCCTAAAGACATTGAAAACCGTTGTAGCAGATATTTGAATCTAGTACTCGCAGCAGCAGTGCATCGTCCATTTAAATTCAATAAAACGAATTCGCCCTATACTAAACCACAGTTCATGTGAATTGTTTCATTCTGTGCAGATCCCAAGGAACATCTAGTTTTTCGAAATTTTCTTCATTAGTCTTAATGTTGAGCCTCTGTATCCACTGCCGAAGTGATTCCTTAGAATCAAATGCAAATAAATGTATTATTAAATGACACACTTACTTGTATGTATATCAACAACAATGTTACAATTACAGTCTTTGAACTGAAATCGATGAATAAAATCAGATCTCAATTCAATAAACCTCATGTCAAAATTATTTTTCATTTACCAATGATTTAGATGATGGAATAGTTCATAAATGTCTTCACGCTCAGCAAAACCCTCCGCTTTTGGAATCATTGTGTGATAACTTTTGTAAAAGTCGTTAGTAAAGCCACTAAACATGTATGCTATACCAAAGTCATATTCGGAATGTCCATAAAACGATGCAGGATCAAATATCACTGTAAGGTTTAACAAATACTTACGTTTGCATATTGGTTTACATTATGTTCTACATAAATATCCTCTTAACGGATTAGCATTATCCTTAACAAAGTATTTCATCTATACTTTATGCAAATTACATACCTGGTTGTGAATTAGCAGCTGCTATATTACCACTCCATAAGTCACCGTGGATAAGTGACGGTACGATGTTCTTCAATTTGCCTAATTTGCTTTCAATGCTTCTAAGACACAATGGCCAACAGTCATTTAACTCTCTATCTCCCTAAGTACAATCATACCACGAAAAAGATTACAATATTTTCATTAAAAGTAAGAGCATGTTCATGTAATTCTTGAATGTTAACAACTTACTTTAACTTGCAGCATGTCAACATGCACTTGCAGTTTTTGTCGTATATAAAATGTCTAGAAAAAAATCATACACATAGATTATAAATTCATACATAAGGTACATACGATTAAAAAATTATCCTTCAACAAAATAAGAATTGTTTTGCAAAAAATTTGTAATCATGCAGTTACCTATATGTAATGGTTTGTATTTGTAGTATAGTTATATAGATATCAATTTGTAGTTAGACATTCGTATCGTACATTTTGTAATACTCCTAAATTTAAAGTAGCCAATAAATCAGTGCAATTGTATAAAGAATAGCTCACAGGCCAGTCGTCTTGCCAAGTATTGTCTTGGCTTATGTATCCACAGCAAGTAGGGATTGGGAAACCAAACTGAGTAATTCCTGAAATTCCACATTCTTCCTGTTCATCGCTGTTATTTTCTGAATTAACTCTATTTTCTTCACGATCATTTTTTGCAAGCACAGATTTATTATGTAGGTGCATTCTAAAAAGACAGGTCAATTTTTCATACATGAGTAAAAAATGAATATCAATTTAATGTAATAATATCATCTTATTACCTTGCAAGTTGCTCTCCCATTTGTGATTGTAACTTTGATGTTAAAGATGACATTTCTAAATTTTCCATCACCAATGCTGCGCCAGGACTTCCTGATTTAGTAACAACTGCTATAGGTTTCGGTGCTGAAATTGTTTTTGTTTGTAAAATTGCTTCCAAACTGGCATATTCTCCATCAAACATTAATTTGGCCTGCAAAAATGCAACAAGAACCTTAATTACCTGCATTGAGACAAATAAGAAATAATAGTTTTGGAAATTGAATTATATTACGTTACATAAAAATTATGTACTCATTTATATAATATTTCATTAATATCTTTACACAAATATAGGTACATAGGTTGGTTGTCAAAAGAATATACAAAATCAGCGAATATGAAAATAGCTAAATCTACTGTTTACCTACATCTTTCTTATGATTAGATTTAAGAAAAATTAATCCAGTATCAGTTAAATAGGAGGAACCACTTGAAATACTTCCTCCACCTCCGAAACCAGTTGGCTTGAAAACTTTTGTCCCCAAAATTCTTTGCACTTCTTTTTCCATTGTATAATAATTTTACATATGTAGCTTTCGGTTTAACACACAGTAGCCTTTAACAAGAGTAACTGTAAAAGTGTACCCAGCTTTTATTTTTCTAGGCAGAGAGAGATTGACAAGATATAAACACAATGACACAACTGCACATACAATAAATATTCCTCTGATCAAAAATTGCCCACTTTGGCTATGCCGCTTCTCCAATTCAACATGCAGCTGTACTTACCCAAACAATATGCTTTTACCATACAAATACAGATAATACAATACAGTTTACCCCATACATCTACACATACACAAATCTCATAGTCAAATACTAAAACAATGCTATTATCATAACACAATTACTTGTTCGTCAAACTTTGCATTAAAAAATGCGAAAGAAAAATGTGTAGCATGTGGTATTATTTTGGTAAAAGTTCCCATAAACGAATATTATAATTTCATGTCAAGAAACAAAATTAATTACTTTTAGAATCAATTTTTTTATTTTCTAAAATCTGCATCAAAGTAAATATAAAAATTCATTATAAATATTCCTAGAGCAAAATTGAAACTTCTTCAAGCAAAATTAGCAATTATAAAGCAAAAAATTCCTAAACAAAAATGAGAACAATATTATAGCAAAAATAATTCTTTCGTGAAGCGAAAATAACGCTTCTGTAAAGCAAAAATAACGCTTCTGAAAGCAAAAATAATTTTGTTCCTTATAGTAATATATAGTAAAATTAAAAAATATTAAAGCAAAGTTAAATATTTGAATATTATAATGAGCAATGCTTCTATTAAAAACAATACAAGATTGATAATGTAATATAACTATGATTTAGGAATTTCGCTAAAATTAGTTATTACGTAATAATTTTTACTCTTGCGTAAATTATTTACTTACGTAATAATAATAATGTAGGTGTATACATACAATTTTTGTATTATTCTTACATTCGTTAAAAAATACGTTCTAACTTGTATTAACTCTTTATCATTTGTTTTCATTATCTTCACATGAAAAGCTATAGAATTTCAGTAATTTCCTTATTTTTCAGTAATTTCCTTATATGGACCACATCATGCGTACTTTTTTTCTGTTAATTGGTGCCTGTCTGGCGATCAAGTCTGCGGAGGATATGGTAAAATTGTGGTATGATGCAAATAATTAGTCGATGTGAATAACATTTCTGGCACAACACATAAATATGCTCTCATTTATGAAAGAATCTGAATCATTCGTTTATTTGTAGTATTTTTTCCTCTCACTTAGGTGTAAGAGTTCGCCTATATAAATTCGCTGTTGGCACAATTTATTTTTGCACAAATCAATAAGCTTTCAGAGTTTGCAAAGTAAAGTATAGAATCTTTTATTTTGATTTTTTTTCAATACTAAAACACAATGAAGCATCATAATGATAAATCGAGCAGTCTATTTTTTATTATATTCATGCTGAGTATTTACACAGACCTTTCTAAAGGCTTTACTGTGAATAAATGTTGCTTTCAAAATGAAGTTCTGGATATTAGTGAAATGAAGTGTAGACCTTCAGGTGCAAAGACGTGGGAGCCAACATTTTATGAAGATGCAGAGAGCCAAACCAGTGTACCCCCAGTTAGTTACGAGTTAAAGGAAAAGCGTTCTCCTAAATGTCCTGGTACTGGAGTTCATGTGTTTCCATTAAGAGACCTGCCCGAAATCTCGGCACTTGCAACCAAGTTAGTTATTTTTTACTTATTGATTATTCATTTAGCGCAATGTTTTACACTTAGGCATTCCAAACTAATAATTGCATTACATGGATTTTGTTTTGGCATTATTGCAGATTCCGTCTTCTTACGAATGGACAAGTTGTAGCTCAACATTTGTTAGGCCATTGGGTCAATATACCTTCTTATTGTCTTGATGGTATACAAAACTTCGTTGGTGGGGGCACTCACTACACAGGAGATGAACTAGACCAAGTTTTAGTTACCTGTCCAGTGAAACAAGAGGACTAATTACCCCTACACAATACATATAATAATAAACCATTGCAAAACGGCTGTAATAAAGTAGCGTAAGATACACATCTGTTTATGTTACCGAAATTTTGTTTGCTGTAGTCAACTGATTTACCAATTGTTATTGTCAAAAGAGTCGTTGTTGTAACCGTTTTGA
>JABASD010004861.1:0-14116 GCA_019776165.1 Pogonognathellus flavescens | reverse complement strand
TTTTCTATAAAAACCAGTAATTTTTGCGTTTTTTCTTGAAAAACGACCAATTTTTGCGATTTTTCTATAAAAACGACAAATTGCTTGTTGTTATCGCTTATCAAAATTTCCGTTTTTAAGCAGAAATAGCATTTCGCGAATTTCGCGATTTTTTCATCCCAAAAACGCGAATTTTTGGACGAAATTTTCGCGAATTATGACTAACCTTGATGATAATTCTTATTTTAACGGTAGCTTATGTTTTAGGAATTCATATGCCTGATATTGAGTGTGTTGTTCATTCACGTCGGCTTTCGAATTTTCAGACAATTTTGGCAAAAGGTTGGTAGAACTGATAGAAAAGGCAAATAAGCTTTTTCATTATCATTGGGCACCCCTTCATGATAGTGTTACAGATTTGCAGCACAAGGTCGATTTCCCATCACAGAAGAATGGTTCAACATTCTGTTGTTGAACCCTGTGACTGTCTTCACAGTATTAACAATTATAGAAAGAATCTGCTAAATAAATTTTTTAAGTAATAAGTATATTAGATTACTATTATTTCCCAGTTCATGTATCATACCATAATGCATGAACTCTATCAAACTAGCTTCTCTAAAACAGCTGTAGGAATGGTAAATGATTTGACAGATAATGGTTGAAAACCTCGCTCAAATATTATGTAGATAATAACTTTTGCATTAGCGTTCGTTTTAAACCGAAAACGAGGATCGCTTTTGAAAAATACTTTGTCTGAGAAATACACAATTATTATTTTACGTTTGTATGTTTGATGTAACCAGAAACTACAATTAAAAAACCAAAAACAAATCCACAACTCCTAAAAAATCAGAACTGTTAAATAAATAAAACTAAAGGTAAGCTATACTCACAGTAATAGGTTTTAGTTTTAAGTTGAATGGTTTTTACAGCCTGGTTGACAACTACATAGCAAAATGGGGAAAGAAAAGAAGAGGCAAAAGCAACTATTGAAATCCGCACAGACCATCTGACATTGATATCACCAACATGCATGTCAATTTTGCAACTGATGTAAATATCACATCTACACCACCTTAAACTACACCAAACGGTGTTTTCTCGCCTTCTGTTAACCACATGGCTGATGTTACTTCAGCAGATATTGAAGACGGAGCAAATGGTCTGACTGACTACAATATTCAAAATGAACAGACGAAAACGTCAAAATTGCATCTCAAATGTTTGATACAAATGACTTTACAATAGTCAATTTGAATGAGTCCAAGTTATTGAATATTCCATCAGTATATAGAAAGAGTAAATTCATTTGGTTATCAGGCATGTCAAAGATTGATGACGAAAGAATTGAAAACAGGATAGCACACAAAGCAATGCACCAATCAGTTTAAGTGATGCAATATTAGAGGTAATTTCAGGTTAGTTTAAAAGTGACATTCGTTTGTATGTTGTTTCAAGATTTGTTTCTTCCGGCATCCATTTTAACGTATGCAAAATTGTGTAATATTGCCGAAAAAGTTACTGCTAAAACCACTGATACGTTTTTAAAAATTTATCATTTAACTGGCAATAACTATCATTTGTCCTGCTCATCACATCACTACGAGAATTGTTGGATGACGGAGTCATCAATTGTTACGCGAGAATAATTGGAGCGTCAAACTATAATCCCAACTGCTATATTTTAGATACGTTTTTCTTGAAATAAGTTAATAGCAAGACGTTTTACAAAATCCACTTTTGATTTCCAAAATTCCCTCCCTTTCTAAAACTATTTAATATGTTACACGTCTAGTTTTCGTTTACTCCAACAATATTTGCAACTCGCAATCCAAGCAGCAGACTGCCAACTATTCGACTTCGACCCGTTATAAGACGAATTGGGATTACTATCTATTGTGCAGGCCTCCGGGTACGGTGAAAACCGGAGTTCAACTTCTTAATTATAATTTTCATCTCTAGTTTAATATTACGTAAGACGTGCAAAAATAAAGATTTATCTCTATTTGTTATTTTAATCACCCTTTCATTATACAGCTTTCACAAATTCATATGTTATAACTAATTACCCATTATAACTTGTCAATGCATAATTAGAAATTAGCTATTGTAAATTCTTTAGTTTTAGTACTTCCCATTGTATTGAACGCATATAAAAGAGCGTCTTTTTCTGAAAATAAACACTCTCTTATCCCAATCCAAAACTTGGGTTGGGAACCAAAGACTAAAACCTAAAAAATCAAATCTCTTTATTGCATAACCCATAGTATATATTCGAACCTGTACACTATATACAGCGGTTTGCAAAAAAAATTGCCATTAATTACGCCACTTTTATTACATTTACCATTCAGGTTTTGGTGTCATTATATTCAATTTGCCAACTGATTTTTTACTAACCTGTCAAAGTTAAGCTTTTTTCCACCATTGGACGAAATTGCAATAACAATTCGATTTTGAACGGAAAACTAATAGACTAATATTAATGCATTATCCAGGTTATGGCTAATCCGTCTAATTTGTATGGCTTACACTGATATGCCTTCAATCAAACGGCGAAGCACTTTTACGAGCGGATCCAAAAACGGAATAATATAAGTACCGACCCATTTTCTTGAAGAAAAACATAGTTAAAACAAAATTGACATAATATTACCAAATTTTATCATTTCGATTATACAGAAATTGTAATGTGGCCATTTTTCCATTTACAAAAACGCATGTATGTTGTACAACAAAACATTTTGGTTATTTTTTCATTTTATTTCATCTCTCTGGGCCTGAATGGCCTGAATGAATGAATGGCGGCCACATGAGCTTACATGTTTTATTATATTTACCAACCACGTTTTGTTAGCAAAAAGTTGAAGCATTCTATTATCATTATCACCTGCATGTATTTTACTAAATTTGACTCGGTTAATTATCTCCACTATTGAACGAAATTCTAATCACTAATCAATTATGGACGAGTATTGAATGGCTTATCAATACACTATCCTTAAAATTGGTAGGGCTCACATTGCTCAGTTTCCAACGCCACTGGTCACTATTTGTCTATCTAATATTCCTATGAATTATAATGCTGCACTTCTGGCGAATCGGTCAACGTTTAGCATAAACTGCGTTTACACCGAGACCACAACAAAGATTAGACAGGAAAAGTTAAACCCATGCACATAATTGAAAATATAAAAGGTTAAAAAAGAAGAAAGTAGAGGAATTACGGTTCCTAAGAGTGGACTAATTGAGTCGACTCCCAGCATCTAAACCAAAAGATGAACACGATAGTTCGTCTTTTTTTCCGAAGTTGAATTCATACACTACATTTTACACTTTAAGTATATCTGGAAGGGAGCAATTTCAATTTCGACGCGCAAACTAGATCTTTTATTGAAATAGAAGATCATAGAGGAATGAAAAATATAATTAGGAAACTACAATTCTTACACCCGGTATACAAGTGGTTTCAAACTGATTTTTGAGCTTGTCATGTTATAAACGAAAATTTAATTTCAATTTTTTTATCGTATCATTGTTGCCAAAAAGTCATGCAAAGATTGCATTGACAACAATGTACTCTATTTTATGGGTTACATGTCCAAAATTGTCAGTATTGATTTTGCAATTTGTTGAACGCTTGATCATGCAAATTTTTGCCATAAAGTTGTAAAAAGCGACTTCAAACTGATTTTTAAGGATGGTTTTTTTCAAACCACAATTTAATTTGTATTTTTTGTTGTACTATTATTTTCAAAATATTATTGCTTTTACACATAAAATGCAATAAGAATGACTGCATCAGATCACAGTCAAACGTCACTGCTTTTAATTTGACTATAGCACAAATAAATGGACACCGAGAGTAGATGGGCAATATCTGCGAATAGAAATAGTGCTGGATTTGTTGTACAATACCCCTTTCATAGCTCTAAAAGGGCTTTTGGTTCCGGTTTAGTGAAATTCGTTTAAAAAATGCTCAAAGTGGCCAAACATCTGTGGCCGAAAGCCCAAAAAATATTTTTTTTGAAGATGGCTAACTATTTGGTATAGTGAAAGAGATGAAAACCCTGAGTAATAGGCCAGTTCTCAAAAGATGAACTTACAGACGATAAAAAAATTGCTAAAACAAGAAAATGTCTGGAAAGCAACCTTAAAGAAAATTATGACATGTTGCAACCTTTCAAAAACTTTACAGAGCTTCACAATAACCGGTTCGAAGAACGGTATGACAAAAAGAAATATTACACAATCATGGCTGATAAATGCCGATCAAGGCCATTTAGTTTTTACATTATTAGTGTACACTGTACACTTACTCAGTTTACAAGCTGGTAGAGTAGGAATCATTCCGCTACAGTTTCTCCCAAAAAGTGTTTTGTTGGACAGTTCAAAAGTGGTGACATCTTCCAAACAATTCGGATGGCACTTAACAATCGATAAAAATTTCCACAGTTAGGTTGCATATTATAAGTTTTTGTCAACGTATCAAGGATAAATAGATTTGGGATACTAGGAATTCACTTACCAAAGAGATATTCCCAAGCAAATAATTTTCTTCCAAGCGTATTTACCCTACGATTGTTACTCCACACTGAGAAATTGTCAATATGAATGGTCCAGTTGATAAAAACTTTATCTATCGCCGTTATTATATAACTTCATTAAAAGGTAATGTTAAATATAACTTATTTATAATTAAACTTTTTCTAGTTAAATCTATCAATTTCAAATCTTACAGTTGTATAAATACATTGACCACATACATTTCAAAACAATAAGTTTCTGACAAAATTATTAAAAATAAATTTCTATTTTAGTATCGTCATGGGAAAAGGATGTTTTAAAGTGCAAGTCAGCATTGGAGCTGTGTCGATTACAAGATGCTGGTAAGTTTTGATTAACCTACATTAAAAAAGAATTCTTGACAAAATAAAAAAACTATGTAACTAATGTTTGTATGCAATGTATGTAATGTACCACATTGTTCAGATTTTAAAATCGATATTTGATTGATTTTTGATTGATTAGTGCAGAAAAATTCGAACGAGCTGAAGGCCGCGTTTGAATGCAGCAAAGAACTCGACAAGGCTCGCGAAGTGTGGAGCCGAGACTCCGTGTACAACATGAAGTTTTCGCTCGGACTTCTCTGCTATTATCTATTATATAATAGGGAAAATGTTTATTTTAGCTTTCGTTTTAAACCGAAAACGAAGCAAATCTACAAAATAATTATATCTATGTTTGTAGAAAATGAATCAACTAAAATAACTTGCCCAAATAAAGCAATGTTTTGAATTAAGAAGAATTGAAGAAATAATTAAAAGTTGTAAACACTGAAATAACAACAGCAAAAAATCTGGGTAAAATGTGCCACATTTGAACTAAAATTTAATCTATTTAAATTGTTAAAAAGGTAATTTATATATACAATTCTGTTGGAAGAGTGACGCAGGCGCGTAACTAGGATTGCCATTGGGTAGGGTCACAAAAACTTTGGGGGTCACAAAGTGTAAAAACTTCTGTTTTTGCGGAGATAACCTTTTTTTGAGCAATTGGAGGGGGGGGGGGAGAGTCTAGGAAACAACACCCTGACCCCCCTCCCTATATACGCGTTTCAGAGTAAGGTACTTATCAGTATTACAAAAGTACAAACAATAACTTCACATTCAGCTTTTGAAATAAGTAATTTAGGTAATAGTCCTAAACAATTTAATTCCTGCTGCTACATATATCCAGGTTGATGAATATTCTACACATTTATGAATTGCAATTAAATAAAAGTACCATAAACGTGATAAATATAAAATATTAGCATAATATATTTATAATAGTAGAAATAACTCAAAGAATATTGAAATAATAAAATTGGGCCTGACAGAAAGCGTTAGTTAATTTAGTGGAAAAAGTTTGTGCTTCGCCACTAATTCACTTCGTCATAGTAATTTCAAATGCACTTGGAATGAGCGGCACATTTAAAATTATGAATTATTAATAATAAAATTGTGGATAAATATTAAGCAACATCATTTCCACAATTTTAATACGTGAAAAAGCGCAAGACTTTTTTTAATTATGATCAATTTCAGAACCTTGAATTACGATTAAGGGTATATGCATCAATGCACTAAACAGCTATAGTATAAGTTTTGTCATTATTATTTGTAATTCATAATTTTAAATGCGCCACATTTTGTCTTCAACAGAAGAAGAAATGGCGGAATAATTTGCTCACAATTTTATACTAGGAAATTTCTTTAAAAAGTTTTAGTTTAAAGAAATTTCCTAGTATAAAATTGTGAGCAAATTATTCCGCCATTTCTTCTTCAGTTGAAGACAAAATGTGGCGCATTTAAAATTATGAATTACAAATAATATGACAAAACTTATACAAAACAAAAGTTTAGTTTTTTAGTAAATATAGCACTACGGAAAGAAAATCATATCGAAACGATAGTAATCTTACTAACCCGAGATAAACAATTTTGAAATAGATTATTTTAAAGCCAATACTGAAATTTCCTGTTCAAAGATGTGTCTAAGATTTAAAAATGGAGGGGGTCCAATAAATTGTGGCGGCCAGGGCTGTTTAGGCAGTTTTTAAGTCGTCCTAGTGATCATCCGCTCTTTCGCTGCAACAGTTTGTAGGTACTTAAAACAATGACAATAAAAAATAACATTATGTCGTTTGATAAATGTAAGAGCATGCTCTTTTTCCATTGTTCCTAACCGAATTTTAACAACTTTTACAAATATAATACGTAGTTTTTCTACTTTTCAAATAAATATTTATATAATCTAATACACAAATATATAATGCTGCTGTTTATACATACCTGGTTGAATATTTCTAATAATCCATTTAACTGAAATGCAAATAATAGTTGTTTTGCATATTGCTGTTGTGTCTGCTGTATCTGCTACATATAATCGAGTTATTTGAACTTGAAGGTAAACATTGTTCCATTATCAGCTGAGGTTGTTTGCACTGCAAAAAATTAAATCTAATTGAACTTTTCACTTTGTTGCCATCAATATATTTTTTATGTTTCACGTATGCTATTATTTTACTTTCCATTAAAAACTTACATGCTAAGTTATCCTGCTGAAACACAAGTGAAATCCTTTACATTACTTTCATGGCAAGTATCAAATGGTTCTACACATTTTTTCAACAACAATCACACATAGTAAAGCTTCGATTTTGTAAACAGTTATAATATGTTAGAAGTTCTAACAACATTGTATAAACCTACCGTACGCACCTTATTAGTGCCCCATGTCGAAACAACTACCCACTGTGGAGTTAAGGTTAATTATTCCTTCTGCTCCCCAGTCCTAAATATCTAAAAAAAGGGAATGAAAAAATGTAATTTTGTCGTTGGATAAAAATGGTTTTCGTAAAATAGCAGTAATCGTTATGTATAAATAGCTGAAAATTGTATGTACTATTGGTTCTAACCAATGTAATAACCCTATGATAAGGGAATTTCAATAAATAAATAAATTCATCCATTATTCCTGACCCAATTCATCCAACTCTTAAAAATATAATATTTACATTTTCTACATAAAATTAAATATTTATCTATCTAATCTATCTAAGCTAATAAAAAAGGTATAATACTGTAGTGTACACATACCTGACAGAATATTTAAAATAATCCATCCATCTGAAATTCTCTATATAATCGAGTTACATCCAATGGAAAGGATGATTACTTTAATTATTAGCCGAGGGTGTCTGTACTGCAATAATTATATAAAATTAAACTATTGACTATGGAGTCGGAAATTATTGTAATAAATATATTTTTCATATGTCACGTATGCTGTTATTTAAGGTTCTATTCAAAACTTACATGATGTGTAATCTGCTGAAATGAAACGCGGGTGAAATTCTTCACATTACTTGCATGGCGAGCACAAAATTTTTCTAAATATTTAATAAAAACCAATTCACAAAATTTGGATTTTGTAAACAGCTATATTTTGATAAGACGTTGTAATCACAAATCTGTATTAATATTAAATTTTGAAACTAATGTCATACCTGAAACAGGCAGATTTACTGGTAAACTTGTTAATTAAAAACAAATGAAGGTATTAAGTAAAATATATAGTTTAGGAAGAAAAGATCAGCACCTCTTCTTATTTAGTTTCAGTTATAAATACAAATTACCAATGAAGCAAAAGAAAAGTGATGTAATAACAATATATAGTAGTAGCTTTAAGATGCCTCCAGAAGAATCTACTTTTATGAGTCATTGTGCTTCGCTTGCACTCTGCACATTCCACGTGGCTTCGAGTCATCGAAAATGCATTTTGCTACATTGGATAATATAAAGTCCGCAGATACTACACTAAAGTTTTATAAATAGAAATGCAAGTCAGTTAATAAAAGCACCATCTATCGGTATTGCTGTCGCAACTTTTGTTTGCACAATAATAGGGTTTGTCCTTAGAATGTGCTGGTGTGGTAAAATTTTGTTGACGTACCTGTTAGAATATTCGCGTCCAGGCGCGTAACTAGGACTGCCATTTGGTAGGGTCACAAAAAGTACATCACAATGATTTTGTTTGTTATGCCTGTAATATGCCTGGTCTATTAGCTACACCGAAAGACAAGTGCGTAAGTACGTATGAGCTCACCGGATTTGAGCCCCCCCCCCCAAAAAAAAATGCCGGAATTGAGCTCACCGGATTTGAGCCCCCCCCCCCCAAAAAAAAATGCCGGAAAAAAGGACCGATTACATGTGTCCACATTATATTAAGTATGTTGTGACTGCAATTTTTTTTATCACCAATTTTATTGATTGTGTAATGGAGAATTCAATATGAACTGTCAAACGCATGCAATCTCTTGGAAAAACGCAATACATAATTTCATTTAATATTGGCGTACCAAATAATGATTCTTATTCAGCCGCTGGACCTGTGATGTGTGAGGAACCTTTTTTGCAAATAGAAGCAATTATAACATGCATATTATATATGCATAATTAAATACGACATAGAGCTATTTATTTCACAATACAAAGTTCGCGAATGCTTTTTATACGTGAGCGATCTAAACTGTGAAGGTGCATAGAATAAATTAACAAGTTAGCCTTTTTTATTTTTACGGAAATATATATTTCTAATAATTATTATACAGTTTCATGTTGAAATAAATAAATTAAATGGGTAACTAAAGACTAAATTAAAATTTTAATTTTGTCTCGTCATGGAATTTTCGTTCTGTTAATTTCATTTTTTCCTACTGATTACTTCAATGCCGCTGTCTGCAGATTTCATTTGTATGAATTCAAAATCAGTAGATAAGCACAAAATTGACAATTATCGCAATTTATTAGAAATATATCGCCTGTTGATTGAAGACTTTAATATGCTCCATTGCCTTAAACTTTGATTCCTCAATTGAATCATTCTAAGCTGTGAGGTGACATTTCTTTTTGACCTGATAAAATTTCGCGTGCGCCCCTGACATTGAACAGTGGATGAGGTTATAAATATTTCAACAAATAAGTTATAAAACAAATTCATTATAAGTTTCATAAATATAATTAAAAATCTATTAAAAATCCGTATGCAAACCAACACAAAGTACCTGAAATATGTTATACTTATTATGATTCTTAATATTTGTATCGAAAACGATATTAACTTCAACTACCTACACATTAGATTATAAATGAAGAAACACAAAACTTTTTCTCATTTCTGTTATTGTAATTTCAATTTTAAAGGTCGTAGATAATATGTAAACAGTTGAGTACCAAGTTTTTTAGTAATATGAAACAAAATATGAGTGGGGAATTCACTCTTTCCATGAATAAAAACTATGAGTATATGTATGTATAATATATCCATTATTAAATAAATAATAATTTAGATTTGAAAAATACAGAAGGCTAAACTTTTCCTACTTAACTAATCTGTTAATGAGCTAATCTCAGACAAAGGATTATTCCTGTCATAAAAACAAAGTTGTTTATTAATTATCAAGATATTGCGTGAAGCTCGAAGTGATTTTAAATTCAAAAAAATATTTTATGGCTGGTGTATGAAAAAAAAATGTATGAAAAAATATTGTGTTTATTCTTCACGCTAACAACAATTGTATAATCATAATCTTTGTTCCAGCAATGGGGGAATAAATAGATTCTTTGTTAATTTTTTCTTCCCGAAATTGTGTAAATTTAAAGGTATTGAATTACGTAGTATAAATTTTTCTGGAGTAACATTTAAGAAGAAAAACAAATAAAATATATTGATGTTAAAATTAATTGCCTCCTTATAAGATGTAATGAACTCTGTCCTTCGGGGCAGAGGGTTTGCTCTTTTATTTTCTCGAGAACAGATGTAATATTCTTACCATTACAGAACACAGAATGTTAAGTTTAAAAAAACTTGTGGGGAAGAGCTTAGGTAATGGATATGTTGGAACGGAGAATTGGTTTAATTTTTACAACTATGTTCCACCCGTAATCTCCAATCGTTCATTTCCCTCACTAAGTGTCACTAGATCTAAATCTGAAACAGGTAGAAGCTCTGTACAACACAGAACAATTTTAGAGTGGAATAAGCTACCTAGAAACTCGGCTTACAAAGATTTAACCCTTGGGTTGTTTCTGACTAATTAGAGGGAACTGATCTTGGAATTAAGGAAAGATATGTTTGTATAAGTATTGATATAAAAAGATAATTTAAGATATACATCCTAATTATAGTTAATTTTTTAAGTTAAGACAGATTGTGGAGAAGAGCAGCAAAATTTTATGGGATTTACTGATTTGTTATGTTGCACATAGATAAAGACTGTTCATGCAAATGGCCATGTTTGACATGTAAATAAAACCGAACTATTGAATAATTGGACACAGAAATACGTAACAATAATACGGATAAGTAATAAATCTTGAAAGTCTGAGAAATATGTAACATTGCACTTATTGTTAGCCCAAATTCAGGCTTGCATACAAAACAAGTAGAAATTCATTTGGGGAATCAAATATTATATAAGTGTAAAATATTAATAATTAATGCGATACTATTACTGTCATCAATACAATAACACGAAAATAAAATTATGACTCTGTAAATTTACATCATTTATATCATTTATATCATGTTTTTCCCTGACACTGACCCTGACAGTAAACGGAGACGAGGCCACAATTCCTTTTAATCCTGCTACGACCACAATGAGAATTCCAACTAATCAAACTAGACTAACTACAACTTCTGATGTAAGTTTTAGAAGGCAATGAAGGAAAAATTCAAACTGGCTTAAATTTTTAAAACAAAAAAGATAACGTAACATTTTAAACGGTTAGTGTGTTTAATTTTTTCGCTAGCACATTTTTCACGATTTATTCTTTACTAGAAACAAATATTGCTGTATTCCTATCCTAATTGTCGGCATTAAAAAGGTAAGGAATAAATACAAATAAATGTAATTGCTAAATAAAATTACTATGCTGATTTTGCTGATTTATTTGCCACTTTAAAATGTAAAACCTGAATACCGAAGTAATATTATGCAATGCATTTTGTACATTTCAGAGTTCGGTCTAATTTATCAAAACCTGGGTTGCCTTCAAGTTGATCAGTGTTGTGTTCTCTGTAGGATGTAATTTCGTCATTTTTCACTGCAAATGTCGGCAGTAAAAGCTCTTGTTACGATGGAATAGACATTCTTATCTTTTGTCTTTCTATTTTATCTGGGTTATCGTTACTTTTATACAGGAAATCCGAGAGCAACTAAGAACAAGAGTGAAACCATCGTATACGTTTATTATATAATATTGTTTATCTACCGTGTCAATTAGCAATCACAAAAGTTTGTGACGGTGTTTCCTGTTTCATATAAATGAAGTTTCTCCCACTTTATTTTGAAGCCTAATATTTTTTTTTCCACCCTTTGGCCAACTTGAATATTTAGATTGAAAGATGAAAAAGTAAATGTTAACAATCTATCTAGTACATATTTGTTTAACGCAATAGAAATGAGCACATACAACATTTAATGTATTTATTGCTATGAGACAATTTCCTTTCTAACACTAAGCAGTACTGCGGTACTTACAATAAATCTGTAATAAGTGCAAATATTGTCTTTTAAATTTCATGATAGAGTTGATGGAATTAAACCTAATTTAAAAGAACTTTAAAGAACCTATAGCCTAGTAGAATATTATAAATTATGACGATTAAAATATTGCTTAGTTAATAATATACTATCTTAAATATATTAAACTATTAATTTGCAAACTTTTAAACGTTTTACTCGACGATTCTTTCATTTTGGCGGTGTCATTCTTTTGCACCAATTTGCGTCTTGTCCCGCTGAGTGGTACAATATCCGTTTTATGAAAGCTGGAATACAACAATAAAATAATAATTGCTTGAATTATACAACTTATAATTTACTATTGAACTTATATAAATGATCTTACCTGTAACACGGCTGTACATTGTTACACTGTAGAGGAAATCTTTTTCGTTCGGTGGTGTTCCGTGAGATACCACCCCGATTTGGAGAAACTGGTTTGGCGAGGTTTCAATCATAAGCGGTCCTGTCAAAGATAATATTATTATAAATTTATAATTACAAGTTGTATGTTTCATTTTTTTCTTATAAGCGGTGCTGGGAGTGTTTGCTATAAATAATTTTATGTTAAGAACTGATTTGTTGGTACCTCCAGAGTCACCCTGCAATTTACATAATGATTCAATAATAAGTCTGAGTGTTATGAGTGTACAGTTATTTTAATGCAGCAAAAGATAATACATTTCTCGCTTAAAAATCTGCTGAACTAATTAATTATTTTACGATACACAATCAAAATTGTTTAATGATAAAATGGACGCTTACTTGTCCAGACCCTGTTTCATCTAATTTATCAGCACATATAAACAAATCAGTTCGCGATGTCTCACGAGCATATTTACGACAGTTTTCTTCTGAATGAACAGGTACAGTAATCTTTTTGGTACAATTGGAAGGGGTTGTGTTGTTTCTAGCATATATTCCCCATCCTAAATAAAAACATGAAAAATCAAAATTATTTTACAACTGGATAACATAGTTAACATTGCAATCAAAATTCTGATAGCATACTGCTAAGCACTAGTACATAGTGCATTACAGAATCGTTCATAATACAAATTCATTATCATTTTTACCGAAGAAGAAATTACAAATGTTTTTGAGTTTGTTTAATTCAAATATTATGATCATTTTTAACATTCTCATCACTGGTGTTGTCATTTAATTATTAGCCTACCAGATTGAAATTATTTTTTTTACTTGAAAAGATAAAATGGTACATGACAAAGTTATTTTCTCTCTGAATATCTTTAGATAATAAATTTCTCACAGTCTAAGTTTTATTTAAAAAAATCCATTTATATAACAACATGCATACAACTGCATCGCGTATTATAAAGATGTGTGGCTACGGTTTCAC
This sequence comes from Pogonognathellus flavescens, assembly GCA_019776165.1. Lineage (NCBI taxonomy): Eukaryota > Metazoa > Arthropoda > Collembola > Entomobryomorpha > Tomoceridae > Pogonognathellus > Pogonognathellus flavescens. Next base: position 659 of record JABASD010004861.1, on the reverse strand, counting down.
CGGTATTTAAAACGAAGTTACACTCCGCTTTGTGCGTGTATGTTCCACGAATTCAAAATATAATATGTTTGAAAATTGAACTATAACTGAAGTACATGAGAATTGGGTCACGATGATAATAGGCACCACACCGGTTGTTTGAACGCAAGCACTGTGCTGTCGCAGTTTAATTTTCAATGCACTTAATGGTGTACAGGCAATGCATTAGTAGTAGTATTCCTATATATTGATATTACAGTGTAACGTCGCAACTTGTCTCTTTCTAAAAGCACCAACGTACTTGATGTTCATCGATTTAGTCCATTGAATATTTGATCCTCTTTCCATTTTCTCTTTATACATGTTGCAACTTAAGCATGAAAAAAACTGGCAGTGATGTGGTTCCCATTTGCTGACAAACATAACTGGAGTCAGTGAGATTACTAATACACTAATACTAATCCTAATACGATACTTATTTGCCACGCATGGTTAAGACTTTCTAACCTAGACGATACAAATTATGGTTTTTAGACTCCTTTTATCCTACAAACAACACACATTGAACGGCGTAGGTTAGGTTTAAATAATAATAATAATAATAATGTTTATTCATCGATTGATATGGCCATAGCCTTTACAATCACTTACGGATATTATAATTTACAAATATTTGTTTC
>JABASD010004860.1:0-14118 GCA_019776165.1 Pogonognathellus flavescens | reverse complement strand
AAAACCATCTAATTTTTAAACTATGTCGGAAGATGCGTTGCGAACTGTTTTGCAGAATGTTTTTCTAACTCAGACGCTACTTTTTTACCCTGTTTGTAACAGTTTATTTTTATTTACTGATGATATTTTAATTTATTAAGCTTTCCTATAAAACTCCGCCATTAATACAAACTTTTGTAATCCGACCCTATGCCCTCCATACTGGCCCATACCTTACGGGTCTCAATGCATAGCGCCATAATGACCCACAGGATTGGGGTTGACTCTAAGGTATGGATTCCCAGCTCTACTAGCAACCACAGATGTTTGGTTCATGTTCGAAGTTGCTGACGGCTTCAAAGTTGCAAGTGACCTTTGCGAAATGTATAATCGATAAAACAGACAAATATGGAGTATTATGTTACAATATAAAATTGTATATTTCATTAGTGTCTTTCATTTAAAACAAAATATGCCGAAATAATGTCCCATAGCTTAGTGTTGACTTGTATTACGAATTCCAATTCCTATAACACTCCACAAATATAAGTAATAAAAAAGAATACCACGAAATTCCTCCAATTATAGACGAAGATTTATATAATTGATATGATAAGCTATAAATTCAAAGTAGAACAAGGGAAAGGTGTTTTGATTGAAAAATAAATTGTTATTTTCAAATTATATTTCTATATATATTTATGAATGCTTTATATTAGCGAGAAATAGTTTTGTTTTCAGTGATCCGTTCCTATGGCAAATAAGGGCGTATATATTTAAGGAAATCGGAAGTCCGAGTTTTACCAGATTCCCCATTAATGGGTTGTTGGCGCAAAAAGTCCCGTTTTATGTGTACGAGTTTAATCCAGCTTTCTAGGGTTCCCAGTCCTACCATTTCCATAGATACGCATTTCCGTTGAGTATTATGTAGCTGAAGAATGCTTGATAATACTCTCCAGTAAATAGTAGCAGGGCTGTGTATAAAATATAATGACTTGGTCTAAACTAAATCATAACTTGCCAGCTCACTACGAAGTACCAATCACAGTTCAAATAGACTTTTAAAATACCGATTTGAAAAAATAATGTTGCCTAAAGTCGCTTTTCGAGTTTTAGATTACACTTTCAGGTTTGGTTGTCGTTTTCACATACTTCCTTACACTTGGAGCGCTGCAACATGTAAATTAGCTCAAAGAAAAGGGAAAAAGAGAATTCCCTTCTACGTTGTCACATTTATTAGCTTGTTTTTTCGATTTCTAGAGATTTTGTCACTTATTTTGTCATATCACAACCCGAGCAAGAAAGTATTGGTGTCCAGAGAAGCGAGGTCTTTCCATTTTGCATATTGCAGTACATTTGCGGGTCTGGCAGTGGCTCAAATCAACACAGTGATATATGAGGAAGAAATATTGGACTACGTCAATCAATATTTAATTCTTTGCAACACAATTGGTAAAGAAATATGCTCCGTACTGCTTTAGCCTATATTACAATCTTTTAATTCAAATTAATCCATGCTTAAAATCTTTTTTTTTTATTTGTTGCAAAATGTGTTGTGTATTTTCTTAACTCTTGTACCCTTAATGTGCACATTTCTTTTGCTTTGAATAAATTATCATCGCGTAATCAAATGTCCATAAGTTGGATGTTGAACACGGTCGTATGAAAAGTAGACTAACATAGTTCCCGTGAACCATCCCAAACTTACCGAATTTTTACTAAATGTTTTTAGAATTTTCAGCAAAGCAAACCGTGCGATTGCAACTCAGCAACCCTTCTTAAATCCTTTCATTGCAAGAAACGAAAAAAGTTGTCAAAAATAAAAAAATTGCCAAAACTTTCACAATTACGCGCAAGTACAGCGTGTTTTTTTAAATATTTTAACCTACGCGTAGATATGGACAATTATTAGCTATTATCATTTTGTACATGCAATTTGGCTGTTGTAATTTTATTTCCTGTTTTGATGTATTTTTTCACTGATATTAGTGATTTTTTTATACCCCACCAAACTGCAAGTCTAGATACACAATACACATCCGCCCTGTTCATGACAAATCTTGAATGTAATACAAATATTATTTTAATGGGGAATTTTGTATTTGTAGGAAAACAATTTAGAATTCCATTATTTCAACGGATCCAGATTAACATGATTACTCTTGGATTATGGTTGACAATTATTATTTCGGGGATGCTTGGATTTCCAACCTTCTTTTTCCCGCAGCAGTTGCATCTTGAAGAAATATTCATCATTGGACACATGGGGTTGAGTCAATATGTCATCATTGACAAACTATATCGTCTTTGGACCATAGTTGCATTTTAGTTGTCCTTTTCTACAACGTTCTATTCTACACGTTGACAATATTTGCCCCTGGATTCACAGTAATAAACTGGGCGAAAAGCAGTTGGTACTTGATTGACATTTTATTTTTTTAATTTCGCACTATTAATATCAATATTCAAACCTGTTACTATGATTTGATTTTTTTTTCAGTGCTCAACTCCGTGTATGCTGCACCTTCAAAAATGACAAATTAAGAGACGAGGAATTGCAATTTGCATTGAGGACATATCGGACTCTAAGGACATTGATAACAATTATCAACATCGCTTTCTGCCGACTCTTACTCCCGGGAGTTCTATTCACGATGACTCTTGCCGAAATCCTCATTTTGTTTACTGTCGTGCGTGTTGGCGTCTCTCTTAATATTGTTGTTTTAATTTTATTCATTAACGCTGCTATACTGATTTTATTTATCATTTCGTTCGGAATGTGGTTAGCAAAATCTCTGGCTGAGTTTTCAAAGCCATATTCAATAATTCCAATGAAATATTGCTCGAAACTAACAAAACGTCAAGTTTCTGAATTGAAAGCTGCCATACCTGTAAAATTGAAAATGAATGATATTTTTGTATGTGAAAGAGGCACCGCGTTAACGTTTTACAGAGTAATTGCAGAAAATGTCATTACACTTCTCCTTTCCTTCTGACGTTGTCTGATTTTGTGATGATCAAATAGTTTGACAGACAGCATCAAAAATGTAAAATTGTTTCTCACTTTGCGCATAGAATGTACAGTTATATTCATTACGTACAGTACAAATCTTATTTCCGTTAAATTAAATAAGAAATATATTTATACAGGCATATTTTGTATTTGAAACGTTGTTATTTATGAATAAAATCAAAATATTATATAAGTATGTTGCGGTTAGTTACACGCAATTTAATTCGTCAGAATTTTTTAAGTCGAATTAACTCATGAATGAGTAGTTCTCGTTTTAACATTTCTCTTTGGGAAAAAAGTTTCCATGTGTGCACATACAAGTATACTTCAACTGTTAACCCCATTAGAAAAACATCATCTGTGTAGATGTTAGATACAGTTGTATAAAAGTAAATAAAAATAGTGTAAATTTCTCACTTAATTACTTTTAAATATTAATCATTCAATTCAATTACTTTTCCACCAAACAAATAACATATTATAAGTAGCAATATGCGAACCAAAACTGGAACCTCTCATCAAATACACACAGATAGGTAATTGAGTGAGACACTTAAAATACCTAGTCAAATAATTTGGACTTTTATTTATAACTCATAACAAATGGTTGTAGTTAAGTAGGCGCTTACTGACCAATATATAACATCATCGTCCGCATGGACAGAGTGAGTGGAATCATGTAAGCAACTACGTTGTTAAATGAAGGGAGCGGGCAAGGTTAATAATATTATATGTTGTTGAAGTTGACTAACACGGCAGGATAGATATTTATATATATATATATATATATAAATTATACTTGGGACATTATGGGTATTTGGTTGTATGTAGACGAATTGGTAATAGTCTAGCTGTATAGTAAGACTAATAAATAATTAGATATGCAATTAATTTAGTGACAATAAATGTTTTAGCAAATGCCATTAACTCTGTATAAGCTATTTGTTGAAAGTTTGGATAAATTGTATGTAATTGTAATTGTGGAGGCGCATGTTGTGAAGAAATGGAAACACGCTGAAAGGAACAAGAAGTGAATTGATTTGCAGTAAGCTAGATAGACTCAGTTGCCCTACATCGCATACATGGATTAATTCAAAAGGATATACCTAAATATTATACATATACAACTATGTGGTATAATTTTGCATTTTAATTCTCACACTGAATGAATCATTCTATTTAGTTATTAGTCATCGATAATGGCAATAACAGTTTGTGTTGGGAATTCAAAGATTTTTTATGATTGTCATATAACAGTAATTAAATAATAATCTAATAATATTATGTGCCACTTAGTTGAGATCTAAATAAACCGGTTAAACACCGTAGTAGAAAATAAACGAAGAGAAAAGTGACTCTATGCTGTGAACTATGACACGACAACATTAACTGTGAAACCGTGTTAGCAGCAATATAATTACTATGACTAGTAAATATATTTGAAGATATTATGCAGTTGGCGATTTTTAAATTCAAATTTGGCAGTTTTAATTTTCAAACCTAAGTATAATTGAAATAGCAGCATTTAATATCCCATATCCTGTTCAGGTTGTATCGTATAATCTAAAAGGTCAAAGGTCATGAAGGAGTTGACTGATTGACCCCATCTGCGAAATTAGCATTCCAATGGAACACTAGAACACTTGTGCCAAGGTTGAAGCCAATATCTCAAACCGTTCTTGAGATATCGTGCAAACAGACGGACAGCCAGACTTCCAGACACGAAATGCATTTTTATAAAGAAACTTCGTTTCCTAATAATGTAGCTTTCTAGCTCAATAGGTTCATGTTCAGTAAATTTCAATACTTTTGACACAAGTCGAAATAATTCGGGGGGAAACCAGATTGGTAGTAATCAAATCACCGTCTTTGCATGGATGGTCTTTTGTCTATATGAAAGGAATAATTATGTGCCAATGGAAAAGTGCAAACAAATAAACGTTTTACTTTAATCCTGTATTAAATAGCATGCAATATACATTTTGTGGATTCTGAGTAAAAAAACTATTGAATTTCAATATTATGTTTGTACTTTACGTACTACGCTATGAATTTTATTTAGTGTTAAATATGCTAACTGTAAAAATGCGTCGTATTACAAATCTAATGTATTCTTTTTTAACTCCCTTCGGGCTACAAATCTAATGTCGTAAAAGCCTTAGTGATGATAACATTATTTTACTAGCCACAAATTTGTTCATTCAACGCTATCTAAAATAGACGACTTCATGTATGACGTACACAACCGTTGCAAATAACTTTTTATCGGTCGGCCCATTCAGAAAACTCATCGTTTCTGTACGTGACATATCCAATAGGAAATATTAAGGAAAATGAAGTTATAATATTTCAAGGCTTAATTATCTCTATATGGAAGGATCAATGAATATTTGATTAAAACCTGGGAGATCTTATATATTTAAGAAGTTTGAAAATATCTTTAGTAGTTGAAAAATGAACAAGTTGAACTTTTGCTTACAACACATAACTAATGGTTGTGCAGACAATGAAGGAAATTCTCTTGAGACTTTTGAGACAATAGGAAACTTGAGACGTACATTTATATTCATATACCAATAACATTTCATACGTACCCAACCTGCATGGAAGTGCCTGTGGTTGAATGCAAAACATGAGACAAGAATTAACTGCTTGCTCAATTTCATGCGGTGTCTCATTTTACATAGGAAGCCCTACTATTAGTATTAATGCGGCAGGAACCTACACACTGGCAACTCTCTATACAATTTAATTGTATAGGTACATACCACTACTGGTACAGACTATAAAAATATATAAAGCCAAAGACATGGTAGGCTACTACTGCTTTGGTATACAATGAATTGCATTGCTACCCGGAGTTATTGTGAGACGGGAGAATATAAAAGTATACTATATAAGCTTTATATAAAAGTATATAAGGCAAGTTGCTGACATTATGGATTTTTGGATGTATCCGATTCGTGACTTGTGCAAAGAGTTGCATGGGCGGACTCATTTTACTTTCATCTTTCCCTTGTGTGTGCCAGTTTTTGTTTTGAACTCATCCTTAAAGTGGTTGTGAAAGCAGTTTCACTCTTTATTGCGCTGTTCTTTTGTTATTATGTGCTAAACGGCAATCGATTTTATATTCCTGCATTTCACGGTAGAAAATAATATTCACACGTAATATAAATTGTTTCAAATAACCGCAGTGATTCATTCCAAGTCTCCCAACTGTTCATAGAATTATTTAATTGTAAGTTTCCCAGCGACTTTAAATTGCTTGTTCATTTAATATTGTTTTATCAGAACTGCGTCCAGTAAACCGCCAACCTGGCTCTGCTACCCAAATTAAATGCCAGGTAAGTATTCGGTAATTAAATTAATCATATTGAGTAATTCAGTTAATCATAAATCGTTACTGTTAAATAGTTCGCCATCAGTGGACAAGGCAGTCTTAATTTTTAATATAATTTTTAATATTTTACCTATGACAAATTGTAATTAAAGAAAAATGTAACTTCACTAGTATTACTAAAGACTAATATAGTATAAATACATTTTTTATTAACGTGCACTGTTTCATCATTTCATCGAATAAATAGTGGTTTACGAAAATTAACGAACACGTCATGCATTTTGGAATATCGAAACCAATAAAAATCTATTGCATGCACGAAGTAATCAAAACAAACTTTTAATTTGAGTTTTCAAACAAGAAACACTTATTTGTGTTAACAATTTTGAACGGATGTAAGAAAGTAGCGGAAAGATACACACTTAACAGTTGTTAACTGTGTTTTCAACCGAGTTGATAAATTTTCACGAATCTAATAATCTAATCAAACTAATCAAATCAAGTTAATTGGATCTAAATATATAGCTGAAAAAGACAAATAGGAAAATTCGACATCACATTTTTTTTGTTTGTACTTGATCATAGTTTGGACCTTGATATCAAGGGAGGAATTGTTGTTTGTTTTAAAAATCCTTAAAATTGATTTCAAAAAATGTTTTCAAAAACCAAGTGATTTACAACGGTCACGGTCACAGACGGACGGACAGATGTCCTTACTAAGCAGCTTTCGCTACTTAATACTGAATATCTAATAAGTTTGAGTGAAATTAATTTATGGTTGCCTAGATTGTTTCGTGTGACTAAACAAAATTGTATTGCTTTTGATATTACATTGTATAAGGTCCCATAAGGTAAAATATATATATGTGCTACAAATATGATACATAGAACTATGATTAATCAATTACTGATGTTTTACTTCAGTTGACTTTGTTAAGCTTTGCCTGAGGTTAATTTCGCACTGCAGAATTGATTTTCCATTAAATGTATTATTATAACCTAAGCTTACTACCAGAGCAGAATACTGTAATACAGCACATACATGCACAATTTTATTTAATGTGTGAAATAATCAAATTTTGTCGTAGTGATCCTGCCTTCAGTGTTCAAACTGCAACTCTGTGCCTTAGGCTCATAGACAAAGCCTGAGAAAAAAATAAATGTGCTTTCATTGTGTTAGTTTTTACGAGTACGATTGTCGATGTGTATCAATCACCTTTATGTATGCCTTATACAACTTGCTTAAAACTTACATGATTTTTTTCCAACGTAGTACTTAGCTTTAGTAAAACAAACCTTGGCTTGATGTGAGAGATTGGAGATCGAAGTCATTCGCCTGCATTTCAACCAGATTTCCATGATTCCCATGATTGCTTTGTGTTGAATTTATTTGAACGCAAATGAAATAAATATGTCTGAAGTCACAGCATCACCACGAAGCAAAAGGTGGCTCATTTTAATTAAATTAAATTGATCAAGAATAATGAATTAATGGCATTTAGTGTACAATTGTGTATTGCGTGCTTTTCACAGCAAGAAGTTGTGGTAATTAATTTCAATTTTAAATCTTGTGGCGTAGAAAATGAACACACTCAATTATAAAATTCACTTTATTTTTGTCAATTGAAATTAGGAATTTATAAATTGGAGGGTTTTAAATATTTTAATAAAACTCAAGGTGGGATTAATTTATTTTATGGTTTTGTTTTCTTTTGAATATAAAATTGAAATGTGTTTTTCGCAGGGCTCTGTCGAAGGAACACGCTTCAGATAAGCTGACGTGTCCTGGAGTCATAGAAGACTTTTGTATTCAAGATCATCAACATTTGGAACCGTATCTTGTGCAGGAATTCGACAGGGACGGTTTCTGGACGAAGTTCGTCGTAAAAGATGTGCCATTGGACAAGATATCATTCAAAACCTGGATTGCTGAAAGACAAATGAAAACAATCGAGCGTCTGAAGACGACAGGGAAAACAAAACCGATTAAATTGGGGCGGATCGATAAAAATACGAAGAAATATTTGATGATTGACGGTAATCATCGATGCAGTGCTGCTGTGGAACAGGGCTATACAGCAATTCCAGCAATTGTCGAAGAGAGACACAAAACTCCGCCTTTTGGAGAACATGAAATGGAAAAATGGAGATTTTACAACGAAATGTCTGCATGGCTGTTCGAATGGAAATACCAAATGAAAAATATCATTTTCACCATGGTGGTGCATGCGATCAGCGGAGATGAGGTGGAAGCCAATTTCTATGCCGACAATGATCCTCTTGTCGCTTACATTTCAAAAACGCCTAATGGAATGTTGTACACGGCGTCCAGTCTCCAGTTTGAAAGTGGCGATGAACAGGCCTTCCTGGAAAAAGTCGGAAGCTATTTGATGGGTATGATATTCCTTTCGTGTACAATCTGTTACAAATTAAAAACTTTGATTCGATAATTAGAAAACCAAATATTCTGCATTTACGATTGCTAAAATATCACTTTTTAATTATGAAACATTATGTTTCGAATTCCAATTTAAAATGCGTCACAATTTTTGCAGTTGACCCTTTACTATTGGAAAGTTAAACAAAAAGTGCAATTTATCCTCACACGAATTCTAATATTCCAGTTATTTATCATTATTTGTAATATTCACTCATTTTTATCATTATTTCAATTTTTTGAATTTTAATAGCAATCTTACCCACAAGCAGCAGTAAAAAACAAAGCATACATTTTCTAACTTAATCAAAAATTATCACTATGTCATATTTTTTATAATTTTTGTGAATTCGGAACTAAAAACATGGTGTTATATAATTGATGTGATCAGGCTTGGGCTTGTATTACATACTACTTATATTTATGATACTAATAATTTAATTAACCGTTTCCAGTGAGTGTGGCTCTCTCGGCTAGCCCGAAACACAGATGCGTGAAAGACACGAGATTTTTTGACAAGTATCCGGAGAAGTATTTTCATTGAAATTAAATTAAACAACCAGCATGTTAGTGAAACCTCCCTCTCCCTCCCCCATGTTCCAGGGAACTTCTTAAGTATGACAAATTTCAAATTCAGACTACAATCACATGGAAGTTACAAAAACTTATAGCAGACAACAATCAAAATTGGACAGAGTTATACACTTACTAGATGAGTAGATGAAGTAATGTAGGTAGGTACCTCAAAGAACGAAACTCAAAGCGTAGCTTACAATCAAGAAACAGTCACAAATTAGAACAGACAACAATCAAAATTAGAAGAAGGTTAGTTTTAACATTCAACGATTACAATCAGGATGCATTAAATAAATTGTTAGCTTACAATTAGATCAGCATTGCATTTTGTCCCAAATCGTGAAAAAAATTCAAATCAGGCGGGATAAAGCAAAAGAAAAAATTAAAACCAATACAAAAGAATTAAAATGCAAATGTCAATGTCACTGACACATAAAATGTAAAAAAGATATTGTTCTGTGATCATAATTACATTTCAAATTCTTTTGATCTCCAAAAAGTCAACTATGAATTCCTAATATCAGTAATTAACGAGTAGGTTCGTATTATAAAATGTTCTAATTAATTCTAACTATGTGTACTAGAACTAGAAACAGAAGTTAAATGAAATTTTAATTCCTATAATGCTGATTTACAACAATTACGTGCAGCAGTTAAATGTTACATGGATACAGCTCCAAATGAAAAGGAAATCGATCTGTAGCAGAAATGAAGGAAACGGGAGAGAATTGTGAAATGTTGCTGATGATGCTAAACATTTGCACACTGTTATTAAATTTTTCTCAGATTTCTTATCCATTTCACATGGTTTCAGAATTTTTGAAAAATAAATATCTTATTCCGATTCAAGATGTCCACATAATCAGACCCTCCAATTTTAAAATCAAACGTTGTAATAAATGGACTGGGAAATGAATTTAAACACTTTATCCATATCATTGGTGTTTTTAAATTTCCGTATTCCTTTTATCGATTTTCTGTTTTTGAGTTACAGAAATACTTAGAAATTGTGTTTATTAGAATTTTGTGTAGATAGGCTTATGATTTATTGAAATTGTTACTGCATTGTATAATACCAAACCTATTCAATTTTTCCAAAATGGGAAATTTTGAATTGAATACATCAATACTGTACGTGTGCGTGTATGTATAATATTTATTGTTGCTGTTAGTGCAAGAAAGATCAATTTTGACAATTTATTGAATTTTCATGGAAATTGACAGTAATAAGCGCGTCATGGTTGAAAATCTGCCGAAATCGGTCTTTATTACACTCACGGCTTCAATTGCGACTTATAATGTTGCAAAATATTTACAAAATTTAATGTAATTGATTTTCTGTTTTTTGGACACTACACCTGGTAAAATATCAGCAAGTTGATATATGTCAGTTCGACTACCGATGTACAAACGGTTTGATGTTCACATATAAGCAAAATTGTACCTACTTATACCTACCAGTGTAAAATACCTATGTATACTCCATATACATTATATTGAACATAATGTTGTTAATATTGTCAATCATTAATGTAATCCATGCTATACCTAAATCTTTCGAAGAAGCATAATAAGTATAATAGGTACATCAGTCCAATACAATAAAACGCAACATGGGAAAGGTACAAAATCGAGTGTTAAAAAATTACAGGCAAATATCTAGAATAAGTGCAAGCGTCGGTAAAATTCTAACAAAGAAATTTTGTATTGAGTCGTCTCTGAGTATAAGTTCAATCTGATGGAAATTCTGACGATAGATTAAAACTTTGGCATCCATATGTACATAAATACATTGTAATCGTATTATTGTTGAGAAATACTTAAAGGTGACTCGCTACATAATTTCTTTGTTAGTTTAAAATTTTGCGAACATAGATTTGTGAAAAATTTGAATGTAAATGTTTGGAAAAAAGGGTAAATTGGATGTAAATTGGAGTATTGTAATCAGTATGTATTTACAACAAAATAAGTCAATAGCAAATGACAAAAAGATCATGAAAATGTAGAATACAATCGTTAAAAGCAGCAGGTATAGTAAAATGATAAAATGAAATAAGATTATAGGAATCTGCATAATATGACACAATGAAATTACTATTAGATTGCAGTTATATGCAGCAGACAGAAATTTAACCGTGTTAATCTAAAAAAGTATTCCAAATACATGTTAAAAATAGTAAAATAAATACACACAGTTAGTTTAGAACATAAAATGCACGAGGATATCAAAAAAAGGTGCATTAAATAATTAATTCCAATTATAAAATAACGCAAATTGAGTGTAATGAATTTTGTGGCCTAAAATAATCTTCGTCGTCATCTAAAAAGTAAACAGATGATTTGGAATGGTGTAGTAAAATGTTTTATGGAATTTTGTGGAATCAAGTACCTGGAGAATGGTTTTATGTATGTATCTTTTATCAATTGCTGAGATTTTGAATTGTTCAATTAATGTTAGTCAACAATAAGACAACTATAATTACCGCTAATTAATGAGATTTTAAATAGGTTAATTAATTCTAGTAAAACTACTATAAAACTAATCAAATAACTAAAAGTACTACTTCAGTAGACAATAAACCCACCAAAATATCTACAACCTCTCTCTGTACGTTATTTGTTGGAAGTACGAATAACCGGGAGTTGAAATTGGAAATTGAATGAAGAGGATCAAATTGTGAAGAAATGGAAATATACTGAAAGGAGGAAGAAGTAAGTTTATTTAAAGTAAACTAGCTAGTGTAAGTTGCTCAACCACATTAATTGTATTAATGAAAAAGACATATTTATAAAACTCTGTGGTATTATTGTGCATTACTAATAATTATCAATCCTATCATAAAAATAACCATTTGCCTTAGCAATTCAAAAGTACCAAAATCCTTAGTAATAATAATAATTACTATCTTGAACATTTGTTGTGATCTAATTGATTCCTATTTACATTTTAAGTAACTTTTAACATTACGGGTTGAAAGAAATGGGTTTGAAACCCGAAGGTTGGTTACCACCGTCTTTGGATGGTAATGCAAGATAAAGAATAATTATGAATGGGAAATTGTAAAGAAGGAAGCGTGCTTGCTTCAATTCTGTATTAAATCTTATTCAGTATGACTAATGTCGATTGTAAATAAATAAATAAACCCATTTAACTTCAATATTATATTTTAAGCATCGCACATCATATTATTATTATTATTATGTTATTAAAGGTGTCAATAGATATCTGTCTTTCATCCTGGTCTACCTAGAGAAGTGCAATTGCCTAGGTTTGCTAATTCAAATTAAATGCATTAATATCCCAAAAAATACACAAAAACGACATTTTATAATTACCAAATATGAAACTGACATTTTATTTTTCAAACAATAATATCGTATTATAAATTAAGTGTAAAATAAATAAAAATATAATATTATTTTAATTTTGTTTGCTATATGATAAGCTTATAATCTCACAGCTTGGTGTGCGCATTTTTTCATAGTTGTAATTACAAACGTCCCGCTCTTTATACTAGCACTATAAAATTAGATATAAGTTTATGACAAAAGAATTATGATTTACATAAAATTTTGTGACGTATTTTTATAAAGCATTCCTTTCGGACGGACTGTGATTTAGAAATGAAATATACGAAATAATTGAAAAATATAAAAAGTGATTAAATTATATAAGCTCAGAGTACAAAACTATTTTTGTTTTTTATAGTAAAGTAAAAATATGTAGTGAAAATTTTACGTGGGGCAGAGCTGCTTAATCAAATACAATTGTTCATTAATAATTAATATGAAATGTGAATTCCACAACACTAGAAAGTTAAGCAAATAATATTCCTATTTTAAAGCACTAAATTTTCACTATTCATATTTGTTAATGAATTCTTTGATGTCGTCTGAAAGTTTGGTCACGTCAACGAAAATATTTGGGAAATTGTAATTGCAGCCACGAAATGAAGCAATACCGCAAAGATTTTCCCCACACATTAAAGGGGATCCCAAGCTTCGGTCACAAGTAGAGGACCCTGAATATTTTTCCAAGGCGCACATTTGATCGTCACTGAGTTTAACTTGAAGAAAATCATAAGCTTGTTGACATTTTGCTTTAGAAACAGGATTAAAATAGCGTCTTTCCATTTCCGGAGCGTTGGATGGCCAGGCGTCTTCGAATCCATCTGAAATAAATAATCATTTGTAAGGCGTTTCCAATAGTATTATCAATAGTTTTCAGTGTTAAGGATAAAATTTAATAAAATTCCAGTGTATAATTGTATCCCCTAATTCTGACAACTCAATCCGTGTTTGCTATAGCAAATCACCTATTTACTGAAAGTTGAACGAAAATTTTAGAAAATCCAGAAAATTATTTTTATTCCATTACCTTGCCAGTTTGCTGCTCCGATTTCCGGGTAACGACTAATCTCAAATGGTTCTCTAAAAAGAATATATGCTAAATCGTTTTTTCTAACCGTGTCTTTTAATACTTTAGTCACATTTTCTGATTTGACTTCTTCGTATCCACCGAAAAATCCAAAGTTTTTTTGCACCATTTGCATTCTTGTTTTGGCATTAATTATCCTTACTTCATCCTTATTGTCCTTTAAACAACTTTGTGAAGTAAGAGCCACGGTTGGCGCAACTAAAATCCCTGCACAATCTTTATCATACCTGCAAACCCCCCCTCGTGGTAACGAGGTATCGGCAACGGTGGCCGAACGAGGTATCGGAGTTAGTAGGCATTAACTTAGCACAGTTAGTACTTACTGAATCCTTTGA
>JABASD010004859.1:0-14121 GCA_019776165.1 Pogonognathellus flavescens | reverse complement strand
ATACTGCTACTAACACATAGAGTTTAGAGTTGATGTTATGGTGTCACAGTTAATGTTTTCGTGTCGAAGTTCACAATACTCTTACGATACTTTATTGCACCGTTGCAAATGGTTTATTATTTATGACTTACTATGATTATTGCTTAGACCACCGTTAACAACAAAATACCTACTTACTGCTGCATCAAATTATAAATTAATTGTTTATTAACATTTGATAAATAGCGTAAATGTAAATGGGATATGTATAAATTGTAAAAATCTAAGCAATTAAAAAATTGAGAGCATAGTAAATTCCATATTATTACTGACATGATGTTGATATTTTTAAGTAAGAGCAAAGGCTGTATGCCTGTATAAAGACTGCACTTTTAAGTGTACTAAATAGTAAGAACTTGTAAAACGATGACAGGTATACATTTTTAATAATTATCATTGGTACATTTTGTTTTGATTATGATTATTATGTAGATCGTATTGAAACTGTCACGTTCGTCACTGTTAATTATACACACCTAGTCTTATAGATTTGTTGTGAAATGTGAGATAATTTGGATACATGATTGGTTGTGTTTACTATTGGCAACTCAAGCATAACTTATATGTACAGACAGATGTTGCATAGAATTTCATCTAACTCTTCTACTGTACCAAATTTGATTTTTTCACATACTAATTATAGTTCTTGTTCTGTTGAATGAAAAGAGCATTATAATGCAATAAAATTATTCTGAATTTGTAAAGTGATGAACCTTTTTTGGTCTGACTTGAACATTGAATGTTTACATAAGTGTATGTTTCAACAAACGAACAATTATCATATGTAATAATAACCTGTCTCTTTTTAATTCATTACCTTATACATCAGTACGTAGTGTGGTAGGCTTTACGGATGCCTGTGGTGTGTACTGTTTAATAGCCTGAAACGACCACGAATCAGGCCAACCGAAAAAGTCAAAAACTACTTTCTAAAGGATAAAACAATCAAAGAGTGAATGCAAACATCTTGTATACTCAATTTATCTACAAGCGGTCAACAGGATGAACTGAACTGGAGTGCCGACAGTCTGGAGGAACGACTTCATACTAAAGATAGTGTTCAAGTGACTTGTCTGGAATGCAGGTGGGAAGTAGAAGAAGAAAAATAAACGAAGCCTGAAAGAATGAAAATCCCTACAGAGCTATAGGGGTAAAAACATATCTTCGTTAGAAACACAATGGAAAGGAACTATATACAGAATACAGATAGGAATAATAATATATTTTACCTCCGTTCTCTGTGTGTATCATTCAATAAGTGAAAACGTTTGGGATGATGATAATAGCTTAGAGGAGAACTGGAAGTAATGTGTAAACTGTACTGAGAACAGTTTAGCCGTATACCGAGAACTATACAACAAACTGACAATACTTACTTTTAATGCAATTCAGTGAACTAGAAGTGTAATCTAATGTAAAATGCAATGTGAAGTAGACAGAATTGTTGTTCTCTACACAGTGTACATTAGAATCCCACCTCAAGGTCTTTAACAGAAACCCTAAAACGCAGTCAACACTCAAGACACACTTATTTTACATATACACACATTCTCTTGTTTCTGGCTTTGTTATTTCCACATGATGCACATTTGCTACACTAGTACATGTACCTACAGCAAGTGGTGCATGCTTTCTTCCTCCATTAAAATCAGATCTGTCTCATGAATATTTTATAATTCTGTACCTACTCCAAACTATACAATAAGATATTTGTTGAACTTTGAACCTAAATTGTTATGATTAAAAAACTAGAGTCCTTAACGTTCTATTATAAAATGGTGAATAAATAGTTCATTAAAAAGTTCTCAGCAATACAGCGCTATAAACACAAACGTAAAATACGAATGTATGTGCTAGTCAATGATGATTTGATGATATAAAATATTATATTTAGCTATGCACTACGATTTTCCTTAAATAAACCCTGTCATCTATAATATGTGTTATGTATACACATAAATATGTTGTACTAACTTAAGCAGTACTAAGAGTTGTGTAGTCGTACTCTGTATTAATATTTAATGAAAGCATATTTGTTGAAATGGTACGGTGGAATGTCTTTCACCGCCTAAACGTGATCCTTTACTTACCAACGAAATAAAGAGAAGAGAAACAAGGAGAAGCAATGCAACGAGCTGTGATGTCATAATTTAATGGTTAATATATTATGCCATTTCTTTACTCAACCATCAGAAAGTACAACTTACACGAAAGCGTAGTGCATTCCATGTCCGTTCCGACATTTCTGAAAGTGTTAAGAAGGTATTTACGTCCCGATCCATATGTCCATATTGTACACTAATGCTAGGCTAATAATTTATATATACGTTTAAGTTATCGTAATCTTCTTAGAATAGAAATATGTAAGTGTATATACTTGATGCAATAAATGCATGCTATATTACTAAGAACAAAATAATACTTGATGTACTGTACCGTAAAAAGGATTATATTATGTCGAGAAAGCGATGTTTGTATTTTATAAGAGATTCTTACGCTACAACTGCTGCACTATTCACGGTCACTGAAGTATGTGTAGATATACAATACTCTTGAAATAAGTTTGGTGTAGTAATGTGCCTAATCTAATCCGAATGTACTGCTTTTACAGTTTTGTTTGACATAGTTGAGTGAAATGGAAAAACCGAACTGAGATTTTAAAGAAATTGAGACAGGACGATTTTGTATGTTGTGGATGAGGATGGTGGAGCGAGAGAAAAAATTGTGTGTCAGGAAAGGCCGACGTGAGCTGTGAAATGTCATAAGTAAAGTATATACGAAATAAGGAGCCAAAAAAGGCATGTAAATCCTTCAATGGCATCACTCGAGACCGTATTTATGACGATGCTTACCACAGCTGAGCTGAGCCTGTCACAAGACTACAGAATCATATTACGACGAAGACTTGATAGCTTTAAAGTGAAGTTAAGCCAAGTCAGATCAGACCACAATGCAATGCAATGGAAGGCAAAGGATTGAGATTTAAGATGAAAAGAAGGCTCTTTCTCAGATTAAATTCCCTGATGTGATAGAATAGAAAAGTGCCGAACTGAGCCACACAATCATCTCTAAGCCTTATAATATTCCAAAGCCTCTTCATATACACACGGACGTCACATCTACTGGAAGTATAAACTACACAATGGAAGGGTTACATATAATATAACTCGTGGTAGAGCTACATAGGCGTGTATAGCCTTATATTAGTATTACCTATTCGAACCAGTTGGATTGACTATTGACTTGCTTCGGTTTGGTCTTATGATGGTGTTAGGTTTGGTTCTGTCTGTGTGATCACGATGATGCGATAATATTTTTTGTGTATATTATTACTGCTACTAGCAGTACCACCCTTATAACACACGAACCTATTCAACCTATACTTACCTAACATAAACAATAAGCAAACTTGCTTTTAGATTGAGTATGGATAAGATCAAATTGGATGTGAGTTGGTCTTGGTGTATTACTTGTCACATTTATAACATGAAAGAATCCAAATTCAACATTGTTAAATCCAAAGAGCTGTTCAGGTTTTTATCAACTATTTCTGACTACCTACTTGAAGAAATGCCAATACCCATAATGCACCATGCATGAAACGAAACCTCTCGTGTTTCATTTTACTTTATCTTCTGCAGAGTGTAGACACACTTTTGAACACTTGAAATAAATATTCAGCATGTAGAATAAAACCCACCACACTTTACAACTGCAGTCACTGAAAGCTTTCAATTACTCTTCTTCTCTCTCCGGTTAAAAACTCAACAGATTGCGTTTAGAATTAAACAATTACCGCAAATCTGAACTGTAAAGTAGTAAATATTCAAAAGTTACGTTCATAATAGTAATTGTATTTGCAGTGAAGTCGGTGCTTAGAATTTTACAGCAGTACTCTGTGGTTTTGTGTACAAACTTGAGTTAAACGTGTGTGTGTATGGTTGTAGCAAGAATGTATTTATTTAAAAGGAATAATACAGTACTTCCGAGAGAGAGAGAGAGACAACCGCGTTCCGTACAATTCCTCTACCACATCATGGTACGAAATCCATGAAAATCTAAAGCAAACTGAGTCGAAGGGAGAAAAGAAACGCAGTTGAAATATGGTCGGAGTTGGAGACGGAGACGAAAACCTACATTGAGCATCCAGACGAGATTCAGCTTCACATTAACATCACAGAACCATAGGAAAAGCTTCTGCTTTTCCAGAGCATGTGATGTGCTGGAAACCGAAGTGGGTATCCTCACGGGCAAATACTACCAGAGCATTCGGCTACGCCACCAATACCAATACCTACTTTAGTGTTTCTCACTCCACATTATACACAAAGATATACAGTAAATAGACTTTCGTGGCTGCTGCTCCTGCTTCTGCTGTAGTCTGTTTTGCTCTCATCCTACATCCACATTTACTCACTCACACTTTCAGTTTTACTTCAGATTCTCAACTCAAATAGGAAGGAAGAAACAAGCCCATGCCAAAACTGCATGAGCAGTCGCGGTCTGCTCTTCTATCCTCCGAAGAACTGTACCTTGTACTTATTCTCCTACATATTACTTCAGATATATTTGTATATCCATCTCTACACTGCACGTATATATGCATAGGTACTTTACTCACTATAAAGATTCAACACGCACCTACAAAATTCTGCTAACGATTCCTGAGTTCTCAATCGCTATCTGCATGGTATGAACAAAAAGCAGAATCGAATGGCACTCCATTGCAATCCATGCAGACAGAATTAGTTAAAGTAAACACGCGAAAGAGCCTATGCAATGCTATAGGCACTTATATAAATAACGTGTAATGTGTAGAAGGTAATCTAATTTGAGTTAAGTGAACAACCTTTCTGATGGTGAAACGAAAATGTGAACGTGAACCTACCATCTACAGGTATACATTTAACTCTCCGACTATTCATTTGTATCGGGCCAGATGGTAGTTACAGTTCGTCTCATGCACATGACATTACAATGCGAATGACGACTACCATTGCTGCTCCGTCTAGGAACAAAGAAATAGTCCGGAAATGAAATCAGTAGGCAGTGTAACGGATATTATTTAAGATTGTGTTGGGATGGATGGAATAGTAAAAGCAATTTTCTACCTATTTTTAGCTCAGTCTCTTATTTCTCCTACAGGAATTTATTTTCTCTTTAAACATTCAATACGGATGCCATAAGCAGAGAACTGATCAAATCAGAAACTGCTTTACTAGTAAGAGCAGAGAAAAAGGTCAAAGAGATGAAAAGGCAGGAGACCTAAAAGAGCCAGGAGAAAAGCCATAGTAATTCGCTAAAGATGAATGAAAGGGTTGGACAAAAAATTGTGACAGTAAATGCATACAGTAACAATTTGGAAGAGAAGAGCGAAGGAAGGAAATGGCAGTAATGTAATTTTGCAGAAAAAGGAGATATACTTACAGATAATCCCTACACAGAGCTTGAATTGTCCTAATATAGATAAAATATCGATAATAATATGTCGCACGATAGCAGCAGATATCAATCTACAAGATATTCCTGCATTATACGACTACTACTACCATTCCCAAAGGAATTCGAATCCTATATACATATACCTAAATATAAGACTGTCACACTTATATATTGTACCTAAGACGTAAATGGTACTACTGTATTTTCGGTGCACTAAAACTACATACCTACTATTACTTGCACTTTTACAAAACTAATATCATAGCGAAATCTTTGGAAAGATCAAAAAGAGCATAGCTGCGTGATATTAAATGAAATTGTCCCTTTTTGGAAAAGGGAAGATTTTCTATAATAAGGTGACTAAAGCAAAAAAGGAAATGTCAGGAACCCTTAAACTGTTCCATCCACATTAGTGGTAGTAATATAATCACAAAGGTCTATAATGGTAATACAATTGACAAATAATAGATATGCAAACGAAAGCAATATAAATACTAATCTCAGCTTATATATTATATACCTACTCCTATTCCTGAACCATGTAACGTAAATCTTCGCGAAATGGATGCTAGCAGAACTTATGGTTTTCGGTGAAGTACTTATGGAACTTCTTGTAGTAGCAGACTACAGATGTGCATTACATAACTCATTCCTCTGAAGAGAATTACCCCTTGGAAATTAATAATAGGCATACTCTACACATTGCAAATACCTAAACAGTCTAATTTTTTGTGCTAATGGTTTGCAATGTAGTCTTGAAAGTTCAAACTGTAAAAACCTGTGGAAAGATATAGGCACAGACGTTTTAGAAGAGTCGGCAAGAAAGCAAGTTTTTGGTAGTGAAAAAACATTAAGCATGTTGTTTAAAACGTGAAGGAATGTGTAGGAGTTTTATTTAGTTAGTGATGCGCGTGTTTGACTTTAAATGCTTTTCAAATACCATTCTTCTTACGTAGCTCCAAGGAATTTTACTTCCTTTCTGTTTCAATATTCACTTAATGCGGTATTGGATTGTAGTGGAATCTAATTATATTCTACGTAATGGTTCTCTTATTCGTATAGGAAATACTTGTACTTTTCTTATAGGAAACGTTTTTGCCGAATTTGTTGCAAAAGTGATAACAATAAGTAAAGCTGAGCTTCTGTTTACTGTCTACAGATTGCTGATTGGATTTAAATTCCACAAAAGACATCAACAGACTAAAATCTTTTTTGCTCGGCTGAACACTCTAATCTGCCATGCCTGAGTAAAGTTTTATTTACCCACTTGACATATGCTAACTCTACCATTTTCATTTCAACGCAACAATATACATGTAATCAATAGAGTGAGTGGGTGAAAAATCTTGTATGAAAGTGCAAGCAGCAAAGACAAATTCGATTAGTGAAATCACTAATTGGTATACTCAAAATTACTTTTTACGTATGAATTAACAAACGTTCCAACAAAGTACTTTTAAGCAATGCTGATGGCAATTACGAATTAGATACTATGATATGATCGGATGTATTGTGGTGAAATAAATGACCTGTGTAACCCTTGCAAGTAAAAATTTGGAAAAAGCTTATCTTATCATACAATTTCGAACTTTGTTTCAGAATTAAGCATAACGTTGGATAAATACCCAAGTAGTCATTTCATAACAGAAATTGTCGCTAAAGAATGCTGTAACCCCGTGATATTCTTTGGAACAGCTTAAGGTAATTTGCACCTTGCTTGCCAGACACCTGGAATGATAGTTCTTATTATGTTGAGTCAACATTGTTGACATGGTATACGGTATACTATTACTCAAAAAATGGTTTTAGTCAACCTAAGCCGGAATTGATGTTATGTTTATTTTATTTAAGTTCAGATAGCGATAACACTCATATTATGCGATCGATTCATGTGATGTATTTACAGTAGGACATAATGTAACACATTCTTTACTATACAGAAAACACATTGGCATATCATCATGCTTAGGTATGCTATATATTATGTATCCTCTTTATTGAATATTTACTATTGACGAAATTAGACTTTGCTATGATGATTTGCAACATTGGATTTAATAATAGCATCAGACAAAGTCATGGCTTCCACATGAATGATAGTAGTAACATTTTTATTCGTGTAAACATTGAAGTATTAATTGGAAATTGAATCTCATGAGTTGCCTACGTAAAAAAGGCAGACAGACACCTCATGATGAAACTCATGACTGGGTAATGAATGATTAATTACAATGTGATTGGATTTTGAGTTATATTAAGACGGGAGTGTCGGTGTCTTTGGACCTATCAAAAATGTATGCCTGATACCTAATTTAGATAATTAGAAGCACGTTTTTTGCATTAAAAGTTAACAGACAGTTAAAGGTCAACAGTTCTTCACATGATACAACTCATGAATGACCTCACCTCATCAATCAAATTGAAGATTTCAACTTCGAAAAATGTCATATAAGTATAATCGTAGGGTTTATTGTAACACAGTATGTAATAAATGTACACAACCTGAATTTTATCAATATGATGACACATGTTACATGCAAATACACAATTAAACAGATTGTCCTAATTAGTTAAGTATTTCAGGCTATTTTCAGAAGGGGTATATAGACCTGGTTCCAACTCTACTAAAGTATTGACTGACTGAGTTGTGTTTCAACCCATAACATAAAATTGGCAATCAATCCTCCTGCTTTAATACTCAAAGGCTTAAATTGAAATTTTTTTCTTTCGTCTAAGCTTATTAAAATCGTTCAATCATGTTAAAAGTCGCAAGTTTGTTTTTTGCAGCCACCCTTCTCGTAGTCCTCTTGGTGAATAAAACTAACGGATCTCCTGTTTCGTCCGAAGGAATTTCAGGTAAACATAAGACTTTCCATAAATATTCAGCTATACAATTTTTTGGTAATAAAAAACAGAAAAAACAATGAATTTTGATAATATTTTTTGTTAGTACCTCCTACGGAGCACCTCTACTCATTTTATTAATTAATTTTTCGAAATGATTATTTTAGGTAGTTCAAGGGAGACAGCCCCTTATGCTACGGAATATGTGTCTGGATTCGTCATGCATAGGATCAAAAACAATACGCTGCAATATCTTTTGATCAAAAAGAAAGGAGAAGATGACTGGACCCCTCCAAAAGGTAACTTTTTAACTTCAATTGTAAAATTATTTAATTATAATTAGTTCTATTATATATAGGTACTTTGTGTTCCTAATCAATTCAATCAATCAATAATAGTTCATACCGGATATAACATTATTGTGGAAAACTCTGTAAATTTCAGGACGTTTGGAGCCTACAGAAATCCAAATGGTGGCTGCTATAAGGGAAACTGTGGAAGAAACTAGTATCTACCCAACAAAATATACTATCTATGATTTCCAACACAATTTCCAAGTAATTGTTTTCACTGTTTAAAATTTCATGACTCGGTTTTATCATTCTTTCATTATGCAACAGTTTTTAAAGGTTAGTTTTTTTATTACAGTACACTACAAATTCTGGAGATAAGAAAATAGTACAATTATGGCCCGCACATTTGCAAACTCCTGATCACACAATCATAATCGATCCTAGTGAAAATGACGGTTACGAATGGCTTGAATTCTCAGCAGCTAGTGCCATTGTCAAAAGACAATACAAAGATGCTTTCATCATTATGCACGAATATATTTGCATACGACAAAATAAATGTTGAAAAATTATTACTTTTTTTAACAATACCTGTTGATATTCATTACTTAGTTTTACTGTATAATTTAACATTTAAACTTTTCAGTTTGTATCTGAAATCAAATTTTATTGAAATGAAAATAAGTACATAATTTATTACATGACTACATGTATATATGGCAAATAAATATTCCTACCAATGCCACGTAAAAGGAAGTTCTACTCTACAAGTGTTACGAGACCCGTTTCATTCAGGTGGCTATGTAAGATCATAAGGAATATCGTTTAACACA
The DNA here is from genome assembly GCA_019776165.1 of Pogonognathellus flavescens. Classification (NCBI taxonomy): domain Eukaryota; kingdom Metazoa; phylum Arthropoda; class Collembola; order Entomobryomorpha; family Tomoceridae; genus Pogonognathellus; species Pogonognathellus flavescens. Next base: position 4,670 of record JABASD010004859.1, on the reverse strand, counting down.
TTTATCTTATCGAGGATGCAAATGTAACCGTAGCAGATACCAGTAGAGTGGAGTCATGCGCCTAATTGAAAATTTTTTAGTACCTCTCGAACTGTAAACTTTTGGGATCATATAACATGCAAGTGTCTTCCTACAACCAAACTACATTTTACACACAAAAATTTTATACACAATATAAATAGTACACACCTAACTCAACTTTTATAAATATTTAATTGTTTACAAATACCCATAAACACCTATGTAACTTGGTTTTGACTCAAATAAGATTTTTTAATTGAAAATTGTTGAAAAATTTGATTTTGTTTCACCATACTTCAGGTGTCTACTGAGGAAGTTTCTTACGACGCATTCAACATACTACAGGTATTCTTGAGAAGTTGACGAAAATATTCGAGGGCCTATCCTACTTGTACTTTCATTTGAAAGAAGCCCCTCTCTTCTGTGCTATATTTTATAGTCACATCAGCAAGGCAGTAACCATAACGTTCTACCTAAAACGGTTATTTGTGGCGAAATGGTAACGGTGACTTTCCTTTTCCCGTGTATCGTAAAGCAGAATAGAGTGGAAATTAATGCAAGCACCCAGTAAAGTGAAAGCAAAGTAGATATAATAAGAGTACATCTGCACTACAAAGAAGCTCGGGCAAGTTAAGAGATGCTCTGCAGGTACCCAAAGCAATTTTACATAATACACATTACATCATACCTAAAGATGTATCCATCTAAAAATTCAAAGGCGGTATATGTGGTGATGGTGAGCACATGAAACAAAATAACTGGATAACCCTGGAAAATACAACGAAAACGAAACTATCACCCACCTCATGCAGCTACGACGAGAACCGTTGTTAGTTATGATTATGATAATGTTGAACGCTCCTTCTATCTACAAGCAAGCCGAAGGAGACGTGTGTCCCAGACTTTGTAGACTTAGACATAGTACCAGTTATTTCAGCTCCGGCAAAACTGAAACATGTCAGAAAATACTTAAGCTTCCCGAGAAGGGTTCTAAATTGAGATAGCTTGGTTAGATGAAATTCGGAAGGATAGGAAATAAGCTTCCCATAGGGACATCCTGTCCTCATGAGTACTAAAAGGCTAAGCTTCCAAAATTTCTACTGGAACTAAATGACGACTTAGTCAAGTTTCTTCTATACAAACTACCCATCCGTATAAGTGTAACAATATACCCGTATAGATACAATACATACCCTGAGCATTACACATGCCAGCATCTGCACGTTACAAAAATAGTACAGCTATTGCGATACAAACATTTAATTACTCAGTAGTAAACTTTTCCTGATCTTTTCTTTCAGGATTATTATTAACTGGGATAAATAATACATGCAGGTTTCGTGTCGTCATCGTCAATTGGCAGAATGCGAAACATCATGAAACCCGAATTTAATATAACTTTGCTATTGCAATGCAACCATTTATGTACTAGGTCTGTTTTAAAAAAATGCAAGATGAATTTCTTCCTCCGCTTACAGATTACGTTATTGCGTACAGGTTATAATTTTTATACGCATAATAGTGCTTAAATTTTTACATCATTTACTCAACAATACAAAGCATGTTTTTCTGGAAAACTAAATTCAAATGATTACAAATTTTCTTTACACACTAGAACACAAGAAGACGTGTAACCTATATGAATACTTTAAGGATTGAATTTTAGTTTGTAACACTTAACTGCAAGCAGGCATTAAAGTTATTTGGTATAACCATCGCGAAGAAAAGTTATAAACATTACATTATTGCCTTTCCCTCTCTCTTCCCAATGGAAAGTTCCATAAAGAGGATGAGTGAGATCTTTCAATGTAACTTTGGATGACATAACTATCGTTCTGAAACATAATTAGCGTGTTAATTGTACTCTTGCTTTATCTTATTGTTCGTTAATAATAGCGGCGACACAGCATGTTATTTGCCAACATTGAAAGACAAAGGCAAGAATGAAATCTTAAATTCAAGAATGTTAACATTAATTTTAACTTAGGATGAGTAGCCAAAGTTGGAAATTTGATCGATGTATGTACTTTGTACTTTACCTGTCTTGGTAAAAAGCGTCACAGTATTACTAACAATATTTTACATGCTTTCTTTAGAGTTCTGCAGACACTGCATGGGCTTATGCATACACCACAGCACAGACCACACCCGTTTCATCAAGGAGAGAATATTTTTCTTTCTCAACATAAGTTAGTGAACTCTAAAATTTCATTCTTCGTCTACGATGCCTTTCACCGGCACAATAAAATGTTGCATAGAGTGGATGGGGAACTTTGTTTATTAATAAGAAACTCTGAAGAGCTCTACTTCTGTCTCCAAGCACCTATCAAATCTTCTTGAGAGTTCAATGTACACCTAACCTACTGATCTTGAGACGGTGTGGAGTGTTCCTACACTACATTCAAGATACTCAAGTCAGTTCTAAAGAAGGAGTGAAAAATGTGCAATCATGCGAGAATAATGTAAAAGAGAAAGTTAATTTTCATATACGAAGATACAACAGTTGACAAAGAAGTAATCTTTTCTTGCGCCTGCAAAGATGAAATGTCACTTTCGCTATATATTCCAAGTACTTGTAAGGATGTTGAGTGCATAGAAACGAGGAATGAGGTGTCTTGTGTCTAATACTTGAGTTTTCTGCCTCCAAAATGTTGTGCTGAAGTTCTTTTAGTGTGCTTATTGTAGCAAAACTTTTCTACATGATTTCATTTCACAATATTATACAACCTGTAATTTGAAACAGGAAGTTGAACAAGGTAATGGTAATAAAACACGGGCTTCTCTCAGTAGAAATCGCTCTCCACGGATCTTAAAGTAAACTTATTTAAGAAGATTTGAGGGATTCAGCTTTTCTATTCGTTCTTGAAATTTCATCTTAAGTGAGTTTTCCAATGATGTTATTAAACTTTATAAATTTTCCAAGCAAATACATGAAAGATCAAATAACGGAGTCCTATGTAATAACATTTTTCGCTTTAACTGTTGGTAAAGGGTACTATAAGACAAAATTTAATTTAATTTACAATTTACCATTTTTGAAGGTCCATGTATCTATCTTTAAAGTATATTACACCTTTAGACGTGTTCAAGCATAAATTTTGGTGAACAGATATCCTACGTTGAGTGAAAAGTGAAATCCTGCACATTCAGAGCTTAACTATTTCCAACACAAATATTCCGTTATAAATTGTTTACTTGAAAGAAATTGATCTGTGTCCTTAATTTCGTTAGCTTACACATTCTTCACTAATAAATATCTCGCGAAAATGAAAAGCAAGTCTAGCTACGCAAGCTCTATTTTTAGCATCAATTCATGTAAACGCACACATTTACACTTTGAAACAGTAAGTGAGTAATGCTAAGCCTGCAAAATGTATATACTGTATATTGTATGTACTATGTACATATTCGCGTTATTTTTTATTATCATTGCAAAATATACAGAGTAATAATGGCATACACCTAAGTGGCCCACTTGGCACGTCTAAAGAGGTTCAGATGTGATTTAAGAGACTCGGAGACAGACGAGCAAAAATTATTCATGGCATTTATGAATCTACAACAATATCATGAGCGTATATGCTGCAATTTATAACTCACTCCACTGCTGTGATTCCATTATTACCCCAAAAAATATGAAATGTGCTTGGAAATAAATCTGCCAAATGTCCCCAGCGGAAAACGAATACAAGACATGTATAAAGTGTCACTTTTATAAAATACTACTGAGAACAGTAAAAACTCTAAATTGAACATTATCTTCAGTTATACGTAGCAGTAAAATTATCCTAATGTAAATTCCATACTTACTACGATAATACCGAACATAAAGCACATCATTACAAAAATATCAATTTGAATCTGCATGAATATAAAGACAGGAGTAAAGGCAGTATAGTTTCAGCATAGCAGTTTCATTTCGTGCAATGTGTCACAAACATGATATTCGTACATGATAATGATATGATGACTTTTATGGGAGACGCACACTTACACTTAGGTATAGCATCTATAATAATAACTGTACTTAAGACCTTTAGAGACGTATACACATCAACACACTAAAATAAATGTGAATTGGTGGTGGAGAACGTTCGTACGTACTTCATTCATAATGCAGTATTGTAATACACGATATCGAGACGACATTACTGCACAGGCTCTCTTAACTGTAATGCGCTTTCCGAATATTTCTGCCGTATTGTGTCCTCCCTCCGTCAGGTTATTTAGGCTGTAATGGATATTTGGTGAAAGCAGACACCGACAATGTGCGACACATCATATTATCTACCCAATACAGAGAATTGTCATACGAGGAGGAAGGAATGAAAGAATGCAATACATATAACTCTAAATTGTCCATGTAGCAAATTGGAAGTGATTGTGCCAAAGACTCAGCATGCTGCTATAGTACTTGGGTTGTGCGCTTCGGGAAATTCTATGGCTTGACATAAATGTTTAGTGTAAATAAAGATGCTTTTTCAAATTGAGCGAACTTGGAATATTAACAACTGTAGGAGGCACTATGCAGTAAAAATTTACAGTCCCATAGTCACACCACTTCACATAAACTTGCATTTCGTCTCAATCTTTATTAAGTATCGTAAGATACTTGTATAAGAATGGGTTTTGCGTCCGTCTGTCCGTCC
>JABASD010004858.1:0-14121 GCA_019776165.1 Pogonognathellus flavescens | reverse complement strand
AATCTCCAGCATCTATCTACCATTTGCATTTTTCTCTTGGAACAGCAATATCGATTTACACTACAATAACAGCCAATCTTCTCTTTAACTGTTGTGCAGAATATTTCTGTCTATAATAAATCCAAGCTTAAAGCAGCTTATTTTGTTCATGTAGATAATATAACTATGATTGGCCAATCGCGGAATCTCAAATTGTGTTAAGGATAGGTAGAAGGTAGATATACAGGAATTGTTTGAAAAGAAAGTTATAATACACCTAATATACTGAAATAGTAATGCCTGTTTGGAAGCTTATAGTAAAGCGTATATCTACCAAACAAACGGTGTATAATACTGAATGCCTTTACTCCATGTAAATCAATATTACATTCTACATTCATGTTACGCATAATGCAATGCATACATTATACATACTAAAAATACAAATATAGGAAGTATAGCCATATTATGGATATATTAAAGTGATTGCCTACAGCACATGCATATTCTGTAATACTACTCTTCGTAGTATTTGTGAGAAGAATGGATTGAATGAAAAGATGTGAAGAAAGAGGCGAGAAGACAAGAGAGGATAACAATGAGGAATTGAGCGAGGGATTGATGGATTTAAGGTTGGTATTAGCAGCATGAGCCTGCATTTGGCAAAGGAAGACTTGGATGCGGAGAATTAAGATTTGCGATGGAGCTGATATTAATAAAGTTTGTAGCTTACTTTGGTATCTAAACTGTAGAGAAGATCGAAGTCAGCTTTAATGAGTCGCCTCTGAGGTTGCTCCGTTTGTTGTGTTTGTTTGGAGTTGGCCGCGAGGCTACTGGTAGTCGTGTTGGGACACGATGACTTGTTATTATTGACACTGTTGATCTCGGTCATGTCACTTGAGCTAATGCGCTTCCCTCGACTTCGAACTGAATCTGCAAGTAAGCCAATCAAAATGTAATTACCTACATTCAATTCACCATCCAAACTTCATTCATGAATATCATCAACATCATCATCATCCTCGTCGTCATAATATTATATCAAACTATATTTAAACTACAATGCTACTCTCACACACAACAACACATATTAATGCACATCAAAATCATCATCACTCTGTTACTCCGTCGTGTTGTTTATTACAACTTTATCTCTCTTCGTATCTCCTTTCAGTTTAATGATACAATTCACTATTAACTTAATATACTTTCCCTCCATGTATCACCCACACACTTCACTCCACATACAAAACTATCAACATCTTTCAAATCTTGTCTGTCAGTCCTTAAAATACTAATAGAGTCATACATAACCCAGTACAACAATCAAAGTACACGGATGCCATATTGAAAATACATTTACTTCTCCACTCACTAAAACTCTGCTTGCATGATAGGTTTAAGCGAACTAAAAACTAAGTCACAGAATTTCAGCCACACTATGTCAATTAACATAGTAGGCCGATATAGTCATATAATCCGCACAGGTTTTAAGTGCTAATACAGTAACCGTAAAGTAAATGCTGCATAATTGATTTGCAGTTACATTCCGTGCATAGAGAGAGACGCTATTATGTTATGTTAGTTAAAATAGCGGCAAAGAGAAGGATAACAGCAAATACCTATAGAATACTGTAGAAGTATTATCGAATGAAAAGGCAAAGAAGTTGAGTTGGCCGACTGAAGTGCGTCTTCATTTTATTACAGAGTCTCTTGTTGCCTTTACGTAGCATTTGGTATAGAAACTAGAAACGGTCATTGGAGTGATGCTGTCCAATAATAGGCACACTCTGCGTCTGTGATTGTCAGAAATTATCTTACTACAAGTTGAACACAACATGACTGACTCTCGCCGGCTTTTCTATATTTGGAAGTTTGTATACAGTTTGCAAAGTAATGTACTTCTAAGTGATCCTTCAATCTCTTCAGCGGGGTTCATTCATTCATTCAATTCTCGCAAAATCAAACTATCAACAATTCATCAAACCTTCATCGAGTAAAATATCTTCAGTGAATAAATTCGTTATACAATATTAATGAAAACTATATAAAAATATTCTCCTCGTATGTTACAGGCGCTAGAAAATGCTGCTACAATCGTTTTACCGTATGTTGAGTAACAACTTCTACCTTCAAGCATATTTTATATGGATTTGTTTCTTCTCTTTCCACAACCATCCTCATAGTACACTTTATTTTGTTGCACATAAAAGATCCAACATGCTCTGCAATATATTATATTTATTTGCAGGTAATGGCAAAGCCCAGTATGTAATTCAACGTTATAAACTGACAACCTTCACAGTAGCCATTAACATTGTGAGACTTTATTTTCTTCACCTCTCCTGCATTTCGATCCTCATCATAAACCGCTGCAATGAGCCTTGCCTAATAAAGTACTTTTTGGCCACTTTCCTACGTTCTTTACCGCTCGTAAAGTGAGACTTATTTACTTGCTACTTGGTCCATTTTCAAACTCATCATTTTTATGCCACTGTTATACCAAACATTACATAGCAGATAGTGCATACTGTACAAGCAACAGTGTAGGTCCACTATACGAACATCTATAGCAAGAAGAAATTGTAGTACATGGATGGGGACGTATAGCAGTAAGGGAGAGTACAAAAAGTGTTTCTATTAGAAGAATGCACATTTCTATCGTAGATATTCTTATGTCCTCCTGTTAAGGCTAATGCAATGAGACTAATGCGATGTAATAAAAACTGTCAGCACGAAAGTACATTTTTACAGCTGAGGCAGGAGAGGAATGGAGTAAAATGACACCAAGTTATTTATCCTGAATGTGTGAAGAAGGACGAGGAAATGATTGATAGGATGTAATGCAACGTAATAAGAGCCAGAACCGGTAATGGGAGTACTACTGTTCTTTTCTTTACTATTGCATATTCTCGTCTACTTTATTCTTGCTCTGGCTGCGTACTACTACTTGGAGAGTGTACTTTGTGAGCAGTTGACAATAAGTTGCTAATGTAAAAGTGTTTAAAATTCTAAGTAAAGTGTCATTGTGTCATTATTTGGGTGGACTATTATCGTTGAGTATATCTAGATAGATATAGTGCAGGACGTGGTATATAGAATGGTTAGTTGGAAGAATAATAAGTCTGCAAGAGAATAAAGCTGTGCTGGTTAACCGAGCAGTGAACAGTTCGTATTAAAAAGATGACCGCAGAAAAGCAGGAGACAGAGAAAAAACTTGACTGCATACACGCAAGAATGTACACCACCACAACGTACACAACTTGAAAACTTGAATTTGAGCTAACCAAGTTGAGGACTGACAAGTGAGTCGAGTGTTGTGTACTTCTCTGTGCTTCACTCTCAACTTACTCTGTAAGAGTCTCAGAAGCAAAAGCCAAGTCTGTGCAGAGTCCAAGCCTGAAGAAGAAGAAGAGGAGGAAGAAGAAGAAGAAGAAGCAAAAAGTGAATTCTTTGATTGCATGGATTGGTAGTTATGTGTTTCCTGTAGGTTTAGTGGGATTATATTTTCCAACGTATGCCGTGATGGCAGAGACAGACGACAATAATTGTAAATGTACAAGTGCGGTGGTTGGTGGCAGTGGTGGTGGATTGAATGATCCTCTCTCTCCTCTCACTCACTCAACTCACTCACTCAATGAATTCCCATGCCAGAAAGTGAAAGCGCATATTTCCACTAACCCTTCTTTCTGCTCAAATCTAAACTCTTCATAATGCATACAATAAACAGACTTCACAACTCACTAATGTCATGTAAAATACACTCCCTATCCAAATCTTTATTATTCCATTTATATTGCAAATTGCAATACATATAACGCTAGTCGCTCGTAACATTATTATCCTTACAGTATAAATTGAGCAATAATATTCTACTAATGCGTTAGTACCAAAGTAGGTAGGTACTACACGTAATATCATCTTTTCATATAACAACTCACTAAGACCACCGTTTCTCTGTAGTCAGCAGATCATATATTGCTATATAAACCCATAATTGTAATGCTACACAGCATAATATTTATATGACAGCCAGCGGGAGTACTAGTGAGTACACATACCTAAATGCCTACCTAACCTAAACTTATACAGATAATAATATTATCTGCAAACTGCGTAGTGTGTGTACCTGTGTACCCATACATACACTCAAAACATAAAAGCTGTTGCTGCAGTTTTCCCACTTCAAATAGTATTTTTATATTTCTCGTCGATTCCAAAATTGGATTTCAAGATCAGTCGCCATTTCCTTTCTATGAGTATTAAAGCCGAAACCAGTAAGATTACTCAACTTAAATGAAGGAAAAACAGTGCAGTAAAATGGCATCAATTGCAATCGATTGTGTTCTGTTTCTATGTTTCTAAATTACCCAAATGTGGCTTTCGTCAGTAGAATGAACCATGCAGATAAATTAATGTGTAACTAATTCCTGAATGCATTTTGTTGGTGACTTTTACGGATTTCAAGTTCAAACCAGCAGTTAAGGCTTTATAGGTAGCTTAGATAGTTTACCGTAGCTAGTAAACTAAAGTTTTGGCCTTTATTTAATTAAGGCTACGAAACTATGAAACTTTGTTTTATATATATTTCTACAGCATCAACACCCCAAAATACTACAGCATACAACATCATAATATCATTGCGACAAAGTCTAAAGAAGAAGAAGGCTGTTCAATTTTAAGATATTATACTAAGACCGTTATTCTAACGTTGAGAGTTGAGAGAGTAAACTTAATCATGAAATGAAATGTTTGTAAACTCCTGAAGTTTGTTCAAGACACCTGACACGTCCAAAGAAAATGATTTTTCTTTATATACTTCCAATAAATTACGTTTTCCAAGGCTAAATAAGAGTTCGACATAGGTATAATTGAAACTGGGACTAATACGGACAAACAGAGACCATTTAAATTTGATATATTTTATATTACGTATTACTTATTGTCAATCAAAACTCATGAGACACCTTGCTACATAATGTATGCGCTGTAAAGTACAACATCCTTTACCCAACAACATACATATAGGTAGTACAATTATGTATCGTTACAGATTAAACTGAAAATGTTCTACATACTATTTTACTTTTATTGCACTCCAGTTTTACATTCACATGGTGGTTTTTGGTTTATATTTATATCAAATCGACATTAATTTGCAATTCTAAAATGAAAAGAATTGAATGAAACTTACGATTTTAGAAACAGACTTGCTTCTCAACTCATCTTGAACACTTACACTATTTATTGATATTGATTTGTTTTCTCCGTAGTCCGTGCAAAAACGGGTGTAGTATACAAAGAGAAATGTGGTGCTATATTCCCAAACATACTAAAATCTCTTGTTTTTGTTTCGAATCCTTTCTTGCAAAACTAATGGATTATATTTAAAACTACCATATCTAAAATCAGGATCTTATGTACAAGCGTCTGGAAAGTAGTATCCAGACTCCTGAGATGACTTACGTCTCTTTTTACAGTATTGCCGCACCATATGTCATTTTTGAATGAAAGAGGTAGAGAAGGTGCTTTGAGCAGAGGATATTACAAATTCAAAAAATGACGTTTTTCCTAACTCGAGTTGTTGTCCGTTTCAGCTCTGAGTTCCGTGAAATGAATCCGCTGTTGTGTTCCAGTTGGATTGAAAGCTGGAACCCTGACAATTTATTATTAGTTGTGAGGACAAAGTCGTTCTGGACTCGAATGGAGACAACGGAGTTGATGGGGCGAGCAGATGGTTCTGTGTTCTGTTCTGTGCAATACTAACCCCGTTTCCAGTTTGGAAAAGTCAGATTTATAGCACGAATCAATAAAGCACTACGGTGTAGCTGCATGTAGGCGTAGACGACGTGATGGCAGTAGTGCCGTGTAGTAAATGAAATCACAATCCTCTACAAAACTACTCCAAGGTCTCGGCTTCTTTAGATTCTTATGCAGAACAAGACTGAAACCGAAAGCAGATTACGTGATTCGGATAGCACATAATTGCAGTGCCAGGCAGCAGCAGACTATAGGCACAAAGTGTCCTCCAAAATCTTTGTATTGTATAATATCTATTGTAACATCTCAAACAAAACGGAACGAACCGCAAACTAAAATTCTATGTAAAGTCTGCAGAATGCGTCGGTTACTGTTACTTACACTCTGCTGCACCGTGCAGAACACAGTAGACAAGTCACAAGTCTGAATGAGATAAAAAGAATAAACATGAAACACCAACGTCACAGAGTAATGTAAACAGCAGCAGAGATCTAGCTGCATAATGTACTCGGAGAGGAAAGAAGAATCCCAGTAAGTCAACTCTGGCCATGGCTGGAATATATATTTTGGAACATGTTTAGAAGAATGCCAGCGTGAAAGCGAGTTGGGTACAGCAACGGTGCTTCCAACATAGAAACGGGAGTGGATATATGTGTAAACCCACAGGAAGGTATATAATTCTTTCGTGCGTCAGAACATTTCATAGAAAGTTTAAAGAAAGGTTGCAGTCCATAGCAATTTCATGAAAAGGAGAGTAGAAAGTGTACGTAGTCGGTTCTCCAGCAGTCTTGCCATGTTATTCGTCAGCATTGGAGTGCAACGCTGCTGCTGAAGGCGCTGCAAAATGTCATGAACTGAGAAAGGAGAGGCGACACGAGTCGAGTGGCAGCGAACTTTTCTCTTTTCCAAACGTCCCCCCTCCTCACTCTCACCACAACTCCGGAGACTCGCAGAAGTGTCAGGACCAAGAGAAAGCAATTTCCTTTTCACTGCGCAAATCGACATTACAACACGAGTTTTTAATGCTGTTTTACACAGTAAACTAAAAGGAAGGAACACTGCCCTAGAATCCGCAGCACTGGTACAAGCACAGTTAAACTGTTACACGGCACTACCATCCAAATGGAGCCCTCATTCTTGTCTTCCCACATTTATCTCCATATATTTTATGCTGTACTCTTTTACTCTATATCAGATACCCGAACCGAAGTACAACCGACCGAATCTATCCCTGGTGATACAAAAGACCTTGCTTCCAGCTTCTCACAGACTTGTATTCCCCTGCCTTCGAAACTTGATACTTTTTGACCTATTTCTTCGCCTCATTCACCTTCAAGTTGCTTCCCTTTCATTAAACGAGTCTTCCGTTGACACTTCCTCTCCCGACTACCAAGAACATTGAAATTCTTGTGTCTATCTTATTTTGTCTATCAGTTGGAGGTGTGAACACAAATATTTTGTCTACACAATAAAAATGTGGACTTGGAATTCCCTATTAATACTTCGGTGTTAGCTAGTATAGCTAGGTAATGGTAATGTCAGCAGACTCAGTCCGAGTCCCTTCATTCATTTCTCCCTCGACATAATTGGAAATTGAAATTGATATCTGATTTCCGTTATGTTATCAACGTAGAAATCAAATAATTGGAGAATATTGATCGCTTTGGATGATTGGGCGACAGGACGATATGATATAGGTATTAGGATATACTCTGGCATACATACAATACAAAAAACGTTAACAAAATTTTGAATGTTATCCCTGATTACAATATTCATATATTGTATAAAACGTAGTAGAAGCATAATGTGCACAAAGGTAATCAAAATAAAGCCAGGATCAAATACTTAATTGAGATTGATGAAACTAAAAGTGTGACTTATTTGATATCATTATTATTTGACTTTATCATTACAAGTTAAATCAATAACGAAGAGAGATTCTTTCTGCGCCTGTAGTTTCCTATACATAAACAATCGAGATGTCAATGCCATTTATACCCCGTNATTTATACCCCGTAAGCCCCGTGTATTTTATACAGCCTCGCATTTATATTTATAAGCACTGGGTGAGTACAGTAGAACTTAAGTGGAATAAATATTTATGTCAAGTTCACGTTCCTATGTCTGCCAGCATTATTTAGCAGGTATTAGCATGTAAACTCACGTCTCAAAATTGATGAAACAAAACATAAACAAGACTACACATACCTAACAATCTGACTACGTACTATTTCACCTGCTGCAAACGTGGAATGACAATTATTATATCATCAAGAAAATAAAAATGAGTAAAGAAACGTATATGTATGATTGAGTATTCGATGGCACAATTTTCTTGTAATATTACAGGAAATTATATAGGCAATCTGTCCAAAAAAATAACATTACGCCAAAAGCGGTACAATCTGACATTCATTTCCAGTTTCTAACAAGTCTTTAACATACGTCTCAAATCATCAAGCAAAATTGGGAAAACTTGGTTGTGTGTCCGGCAGGTACACAGAGCATTTCTATCTAGATGAACGTAAAGCCCCACAGAAAACCATCAAATCATGCGCTCATAGTTCAATCACATTGTGGAAACCTGGCCGAACAGACAGAGATAGATTGAATTTGACTTTTGAATTAGTATTTCATCATTCCACAAAGAACAACAACAACAACAGAACTGCGAATTAAGACAATAGGTAAGACCCAATGTAACCCGCACGAATATTTTCCATCGTACTACTTTAACTACATCGTATTATTATATTTTAGCCAATTCAATATCCACCACGGAGTTATGAGCACACGGGTGGGTCGGCTGTACACAGCAACCACAAGACATAATGCCTTACAATTTTGGTATTACCTGAATGTGATTACATTAGAATACCTACTCCAATATAATGCATAATGTAGCAGCATGCAATAAGCCAGTGGTTCATTATTCGTGTCTCTGCCAGTCTCATGCGTTCCACAATGACAATTACAAGTGAAGTAGGTAGTAGTTAGTTACGTTCCTCCTGAATCTCCTCTCCCCAAGCCCCAAATGCAAAACACATAGAGATGGTGAGCAAATAAAACGTCTGCTTGAAGCACTGAGGGTAAGAAAGTTGTAAACGAAGCAAGTGCAATAATACAGTTTGATGTTACATTAGGAACGACGAAGAGTCTGTTGTTGGTGTTGTGGGATGGAGAAATCCGAGGATCATCTCTCACAACCTACGAACATCCCTTCATCTCCTTTCCGATTACCATCTCATCACATCATCATCCAACAAGCCCACAACCACAGTCTCCACGATCTCCACATTACTGATATTATGATGGACTACGAGCAATGTTGATACTTTGAATCTACACTTCTCTCCCCGTATAGATGCTCTTTCTTATAAGATGTCATTCGGGATTCACTCACGACCGGCACGAACAATTGTACAAGTTACAAACGAACTTTGCATTACAGAATCTGTACGTGTGTAGTAATGTAACGTAAATTGTATATATTTTATACAACCACCAATACATCTATATGCAGAAGTACATTTTTATGCGTTATCTGCTTTATCTATTTGAAAAGCCATATACTTGAGCTCTATCATAATAAGTTGTGAGTATTGAGTGTATACTTGAACGAACAGTGCACAGTAACAGACAATACGTAACACGTTCACACAGCCAGAGCGTTTACACAGTGCCAGCACAACACGCTCATTTCATTGTCAGAGAGACTATGAGGACAGAGAAGATGAACTAACCAAAAAACCAAAGAAGAATAAATACCAGCGTGCTAATACTTGGGGCATTTACATTGTATTACAGTATTACTGCACTGAAACATGAACTAAACCTAACTGTACTTCTAACTCCTTAGGTAGTCACAGTATTACGTTACTAGTACACTTTGTGTGTAATGCTTCTCAACAAATACGCACACATGTACATACATAAATAAATGCATACACAGATTACACTCTTTCGCATCTCTTTCTCTCCTAATTCTTCGTATAGCATCTTTTGCACAGTCACCCTCATTCAGTCCAAGTGCAACTATACCAAGTCCACCATTAAGCAATCGCAAGAATCACAAACTTACACATACTATCCCTTCGCCTTGCCTTGTAGTAAAGTGTAAAAACGTAGTGTGTAGCAGTATACTTGGCTGAAGTTGAAGGTGCAGTGCAGGTAGAGCACATAGCTGCAGAGAGTACACAGAAAAGCGCCGTATAGTGCCGAGCACTATACGGCATTACATTACATTGCATTACATTGGATTACAGGTGTATAAGATCGTGTGTGATTATAAGATGATGACTGCTGGGAGCAGAAAAGCAGGAACGATCAGGTAAGTCCACTTAAAAGAACGGAAGATGAGAACAAAACAAGTCTGACTTGGAAAAACAGATGAGATGTGTTTGCTGCATGCATGTCAGCTGAACACGTTAGACGCTTACACACATCACACTATGTTTACCTCATTACATAACACTACTTCCTAAACCTACTCCGCCTGTAAGTTCCAAACCCAGTTGCTGCAGTCCCAGAACAAGTACAGCTATCTCCTACATTAGCACAAACATAATTAGTCTACATTTCCATCCATCCAAGATCCACGCACAATATAACAACACAGCTCAATCCCAATCACCAATATTCCTATGTTATTTGCCATCCAAATGTACATCATGCATTGCATGTACTTACTTTCATATTTGACATTTTCATCAAGCCCAGCCGCTATTCAGAAAACGGGGTATCGATCAAGACAACATTTTTCTTCTAATCTAATCGGACTAATATTGGGACGGTTTGGTTTGACGGGTTTGAAAGCAGTTAGCTTGTCATATTTAGAACACAATGAAATGCGAATACCGATTTAAATGCGTAGATTGATTTTTAGTTTTTGGCGTAATGAGTCTGAAATGTACTGATAGTGTAAGTACTGGCGGACTATTTCTAACGGGTACTGTAGATATAAACATTAGTCTTATCTTACAATGCTCACTCACAAAAGCTTTTGTTTTGTTGTACTTGTGCTTAATTCCTATTGTATGTACTAGAAAGAAGAATTAGGATGCAACGCATCGTTAAGATACGAAATAATTCATATTCATCTGAATATAAACTCCAAACAGGCCAAAAACTATCTTCACCTCTCACTGCGAAGTCAGTAATCATTCTAATGATTGTAATGATTATAAAAATGACAGTTTTGAACCGATAGTCCAGAAAATAGCTTAATTTTGTTATGGTAAGCAGCTGGGATGAGACCTCCGTGTTTGAAGCTATTTAATACATGGGCTATTCATAAACTGCCCAAGTTATAGAGATACAAGTTAGAGAATGTAGTACAAGGAGCAATAATGGTGATGGTAGCAGTGTACTGATTAATATCTCTAATAAGAATTAATTTTATAGTTCCAATTTAATATTATACGGAAACTAAAAACGAAAAGAATTCTGTAGGTTCCCGGAGGACACAACTGTAATTGAAGTGACACCTAAATTGAGGTCTATTTCATCTTTTCTGCTCACGAACTTTTAATTTATTATTTTAAATGCAAAATAAATATGTGACAGTTAATTATAATCTAATCTAGATTTCAACACAGACATTAAATAAATAGACAATGAATTGTTTTCATTAAAATATCCAGACCGGCAATTTTTTGCACTCCTGCGGAGAGCTCTACGATCTCACATGCTGATTATGCTAGTCTTACTAGTTTACGCTTCAAATATGGTAGTCATTTTCCTTGAACACTTCAGTAAAATAAAAACAACTTTTGTCCCCCATTTTGTGCAAAATGAGGGTAAATACATTCAACTGATACGAATATTTTTAATATCCAGTCCGTGTAAATGATTGCAGCTCGTTTCTTTTAGTGTGCATATTTGAGCAGGAAGGAAAGCAAATGGGCAGATATAAAATATTTAAAAAGATGCTAATTCCATTCACATCTCATTCATGTGAACACAAAAGTGTTCGTGCAGAATAAGAGAATACAGTAATAAACAGTAGTCTTTAGTCTTTAGTCAGTGCAGTCCACAGTCCAACAGAAGTATCAATCTAGCAACAATGGCTGCAACAATTATTATTACAGGTGATAGTTATTGTACTGCGTTGTATTGCATGACGCATGCATTGTATAATGAGTTTTATTGTCATCGTAAATCAAAACGTATACTGGTCACCAATTACACCAAACAAAGTTCACAACAAGGAACCTAACTCTTCTACCACATCATTATTCTCATCTTCCTACTACTATAACAGCAGAAAAATATTAGTCCTCAATTATTTTCGTCCCAACATTGCTTCAGCCGATACTAGTACACAGCTTCAGTAAAATGACAGATGTAAATGGACAATAAATTATATTATACAGTCCTTCTGATGATCACTTTCATGTCAAGTCAATTGCCTATAGTTTTCAATTTTTGCATAATATGGAGCAGCTTGGAATTATAGGACTACATATTTTATATAGAATAGTGCAACACACGTACATCGTTACATAGATGTAGTGCAATATTCGGAAGAATGAGAAGAAAAAGAGGATAACATCCGTAGACATCTTATCTTTCCTCCACACCTACAGAAATTGAAGTAAGGTGAGTGGGTTGGTATTGATAATGTGGACGGAGACTACATTGCATTGCAGGTTGTTTGTGAGCATTTAATGCTGGGTAGTGGGTATATAGACAATGGCCGAGAGAGACACGAAGGAAGTGGGATAGAAAATGTTCAGAGGCACAGGTGATTCGTGTAATCCCGTTAACAGTTAACTAACGAAGAGTCAGTCCACAAGAACAGTTTATGCACCTGATCTAATCTCAATGTATGATTATTATCCTGTACTGTGTGCCATGTAGTCTCTCTTGCTTCACTGCCCTGTATTCTGCACTATCTTTCATTTCAGCCTCAGTATCAATAGTCTTCTAGGAATAGCAAATGTTTACATTCAGTGAGATATTATTAACAGCAAAAATCACAGCCTATTTCTTTCTGAAAAAAGCTAAGGATAGCATACAAAAGTTGTGTTTAATAATGTTCAAAGGTAACTATTGCATTCCTCAGCTTTTACTAAAGTGGGCTAGTATTATATATAGCGAGGGCATGTTCATTGTGGCCTACGTACAATTTAAGGGGCAGATTAGTGAAATGTTTTAAATATTGGCATTTTGAAATCTAATGAAACTGATTTTTTTGAAATCCATTTTTCCTTCATCTTTTGATCTTTTGGCACATCTCTGCCTTGAGGTAGGAACAATACTATACACAAGTTTTTTTATCATGAAGACGAAGTCTGTTTCATCACACAAAGAATGTACGTCTATGTCCAAAGCAGAACATTCTGCCTCAATCATCTATTTTCCCTTCTAAAGTAGTTTGGTATTTATTGACGAAATAATATATTTGTTCTGTAATAATAAAAGTAAACATTTCTTCACCTCATACTTTAACGTTAACAAACAACGAGACATTTAAATCTGAATCGGCTCGGCATCATAGAGCACTACAAACAACGACGCATGTATATTAAGCAACAATTTAAAATTTATAAGGGACATTAATTATTAGATTTTGTTATTTTGTGTACAAATTGCTTGGGATTCTTTTATAAAAACAGTTGCGGCTTTAGTTACGTGAAACGTGCAAGCCACCTCCACCTCCTTATCCATTCAGGCATCCAAAAGAACACAGGCACCTACTTATATACCTTCGACTCGATGTATACATATATATTATATAATGAATATGATTTTATTACTTATAACAACTATTAGGCATTCCACAAGCAGCAATCTCCATTACCATTATAGATCCATCTCTAATAAATATGAAATATGATGAAAGTACACACAAAGTGCACACCAGTCATGGAATTGTGCATACTAAACTGATAGTAGTGAAGTGATAGGAGAGGAATTCATGAAACGTAATTCTATTTTATAGTCGTTTTGATTTGAGCCTGACTGTTGCTGGTTGCACCTGTACTTTACTTTATGTAGGAGAGTTGTGAAGTAAACTGATGGTGAGATTGCATTCTACGTCTTATGTTGTTGTAGACCAACTAGTTTCATCGCATTGCATTTTGCGTGCATTCATTCCACTCAACCTCATGATTAACGAATATTGTCGTTCGTAGGTACTAACTGTTTCTTATTTATCGTTTAATTTTATACAAAATGCACGTTCGTGTATACAAATAAGACAATATCTCCTAGTCAATACTTTATCAGCACACTAAGCAGAAACGCTACTTCCAGGTAGGGGAGACTCACCTCGGTTGGGAAATTTTTCATTTGACTAATTTTCATTATTAATCTGAAGAACTTGCAAAAGATTTTTTATGCGTAATATATTGCAAATGTACTTGGGCACATGTT
>JABASD010004857.1:0-14123 GCA_019776165.1 Pogonognathellus flavescens | reverse complement strand
CCAAATAGCCCGAACGGAATACAATTTAATTCCGTACGGCATGAATTTGCCTCTGTATTTCTTAGTGTGTAAGTCCGTGTCCGTTCTAAAACTATATTTAGACGTAATATCGTTACCATTATTCATGCAACATTCACGTTAGTGTGTGGTGTAAATTACAGGAAGAAAAGTTTGACATTGTAATTTGTTTTTCATGTGAAAGAGTGTTCAGTTTTTAATAAAGCGAGAAAAGTCCCTGAACAGAACACATCAAACTCTAAATGAGAGTAAAACATTTATTTCATTTTAATTGATTTTATTTTACTACTTTCTTATGGTTGCTACTTGCTAACACAATTCAGTTCTCATCGGTCAAAATATTATTTTTACAAAACTCATTTTTGACCCGTATACTATAAAAGTTATCTTGCAAAGAAAATAGTTTTATGATAAATAAAACAATGTGCACAAATAATTTTTAGAGGTATTTGGTAAAAAAGATCATCGATTTATTTCGCTACAAAATCGAAAACAATAAGTGAGTTCATAGAATAACGGGGTATGTGATATTAGGCCATCGGGAAGAATCCAAATTTCGTCTATTGTGAACTAATTATACAAATACGCCACAAATAATTAGGTAAATCTCTTGTACTAATTGCACATTACTATAACGACTTGTTTTCATGTCAAACTGTTCCATGTATACGAGTCATGTAGGAAAAGAGTAAAAACCTAATTAGAAATTCGCGACCGTGTTTTTATTTTTTCAATATTTGTGACAAATTGTTGCTACCTTGAATATGAAAGTACACAACTTATGTATTACGGATAAAGGATAAAAGAATCCGGTTTTTAAATATTAAATTGTACGCTACATTTATGTTCCAAATTCAGAGCATTAAGCATGCAACAAGTGTTTTGAGATCATTAGACTTGACATGTTATTAGACTGACAAACAATTTCTAAGAACAGATATGTAAATGGGAATTAATAATTTGTCAATATATTTATATTATATATCATTATTACTTCTATTTTCACGATGCATGCATTTATTCTGTACAGATAAAGAAATAACAATAAATTTCCCTTTCACAATAACTCATTACTGTACCATGTCACACCCTTTCCATCTCTATACACATATTTATAGATGAGAAAATTGCTCTATTACCTAGCTTGAATAAAACCATCAGAATTTAAACTTGAGTCAAAAGCCACACATACAAAAAAATTCAGACAATATTTTTTTCAAGATTTCATTCCGGTTTTAAATTTACAAAACATATTTTTTAACATCCATTTCATTGAGTACTTATTCTTTTGTCAGTTCATTACTATTATTATTAAATCATAAAAATGGAATATCGAATTTTGTATGTAATTTTCACGTTTTGGAATTATTGTTGCATTAGTGAGGATATTTCCTCCACAGAAGTTGTCGTTTCTGAAATTGAGACTATTAAATCGGATTATGTGGATCAACCTCTAGATCATTTTTGTCCATTAAATACCGATTATTGGAAACAGGTATGTTTAACTTTCAGTTGCCAAACTAGTACAGAAAGAGAAACAAATGATTCTTTTTATTCTAAACAATGATAAAGTTTCTTTTCAATTATAAAACATTACTTTATTGGGATTTTAAGGCAATGATACTGATTAAATATATATCTAATGCATTATGATTTTTCTAGAGTAACGAAAGAGAAAGATCATAAAATTATATAACATTTCATTTTTTAAACTTGGAAAAGCGTAATTTTTTGGAATATATATTACAGAGATACTTCTACAACTCAGAATTCTATAAAAATGGCGGTCCAATTTTCGTAATGTTAGGAGGAGAATCCTCAATTGATGAACAAGCTCTCCAAAAAGGTTCTATGATGGAATTGTGCCAGAAACTGAATGGAATGGCTTTTGCCGTAGAACATCGATTTACCGGAGAAAGTTTTCCTATTAAGTTCGTACATTACATTTTTATGAAATCCTTAAACGAAAGGGATATTTAATTTTTTCCAAAACTTTTTTATTTTAGCGATACTAAGTTAGACAGCTTAAGTTATATGAACATACCACAAACACTGTCCGATTTCGCCAACTTCATTCAGTTGATAAAATTGAAATTTACATTATTGGCAAGTCTATATCTTTATTTATTTTTATTGAAATGTTTAATATTTTCTGTAATAATTTTTAATTAATTTGAATTCTAATGAATATTAAAAATTAGCATGTCAACTTAAGTTGTTTGATTTTCTGTAGGAAAATAAAGTAGTTGTGGTTGGTGGTTCATATCCTGGTTCTTTGGCAGCACATATGCGAATGAAATACCCACACTTGGTTGACATTGCATGGGCATCAGGGTCCGGTGGAATTTATAAAGTTAATTTTCCTGGTACGCAATTTTGCTGTAATTTTAATTTATTTTCCAAGACAAAACGTATACAAGAAAGAAAAAATAAATATATAAAGTAAATATATTAATCATAAATGAACAAACATTTTCTGATAATGCCTCGGAAATTGAAATTTCTTACATCCTCCTGTAGAATATTATGAAACTATGGGGAGAGTTATTAAAAAAACCAGCCCTAAATGTTACGATGTAGTGAAAGAAAGTTTTGACAATCTTGAAAAACTAATTTGGACTGCACACAATGAAACTGTTCAGAAAAACAGTACCGACTTAAATGGAGAAAAAGAACACCGGACACAAACGTGTAAAGTTGTTGAAGAATCATTTACGTGAATAATTTTTTTATAAATTCAAAATTTCATTAAAATTGCAGTTTAATATTTTGCAAATCTATTATTTTGAAGCACAGAACGAAAATATATTGTTGTGCATTTTTTCTTTTAGGTTATGTGATCCATTGGATGTAACGAACGAAGATGACATCCGCAACTTTTTCCAATATTTAGCGCAACAGTTTTACCACGTCGTTCAATACGATGGAAGAGAATTAAATTGCACTGTGGAAAAAATTTGCTCCACGATATTTTCAAATGAGACTGACAATTTGAGTCACATTCAAAAACTATCCAAATTCGTAAATCTCATTAACGATGGACTTGGTTTCCACTGTATTGACTTTACCCAGAAAAACTTTTGCGAACAATTAAGTCGAACTGGGACAAGTGTAGAAATAACAGCTGGTGCTTTCAACGCGTCAAGACAATGGTGGTGGTTAACATGCGGGATATTAGGAAACCTGCAATCCTCAGACAGCCCCAATCAACCGTTTGGGAGCAGCGTACCCCTCTCCTTTTTAATTAAACAGTGTCAATGCGTTTTTGGAGAGCGGTGAGTTTATACTTTATTTATTTTGCATATTTTTGTAACAAAAATTATAGACGTTCAATATTATCTTAGATTTACGGAAGACTACATTTCCGGTCAACTACTAAATCATCGGACAGAGTATGGAGGATTTCAAACTGCAAAATCAATTTCTCGTGTGATTTATGTGAACGGAGCGAACGATCCTTGGGTCTCGCTTGGAGTTTTGATGCAAAACCAAACAACACTTGCAAATAAAGTTATTCTAATAAAAGGTGAAACGAGTTTTCCACAATTGCAATTAGAAAGGGTTATTTAATGTTAATTATTTTGTGAAATATTAATATCGTTACAAAATGTTCTACAGGAGCTTCGCATTGCTTCGATTTAGCTGCTACCAAATCAACCGATGCCGCAGAAGTCACAGAAGGCCGACGTGAAATACATTCTCAAATCGAGAATTGGTTACTATAAATTAAAATAATTGTTGTAACATTAAAATTATTGTAATAAGTAGGTAGGCATCCATAGTTTAATACACAATCGCATTTAAATATAAACCATTCAAAGCTGTAATAAAGTAGCGTAAGAATATAATATTATTAACGTAGTCACCAAAGGGTTATCAAATAAGTTAGCAGCAGTATAACTATTTTTACTACATATGATATCTAAAAACCACAATTCAAATTTCTCACATATTTAAACTTTAGCGGTAGTTTTAAAATTTAAAATTAGGTGGGTTTCACTGCCAAACATAAACAGAATTCACTTACATAGCAGTAATTCAAATGCAGTGTATTGTTGAGGCGGTGTTAACACAGTAGCTATTCTAAAAGGTCAAAGGTGATGAAGGAGTTGAACTATTGACCCCATTTTTAAATAAGACCTTTGTTGTGACCCGGAGATCACGTATGAGAAGTTTGAACGATTTTTGTTTATCCGTTCGTGAGTTATAGTGGTCAAGGACGGACAGACGTAGACACCAAACCTTATAAAGTAGCTTGCGCTACTTAATATTTAAATGATGCATTGTGGGAATGAAAATCCCATTTTCTGCTGCACTTGTTCGATGACTTGGTTTTGTATTATGTAACGTTACATACTAAATAATATCCTAATATCAAGTTTGTGGGAATAAATTTCAAATGAAGAAAAACAATTGTTGTATATCATATCATTTTCTATGAAATATCATTTCATACAAATACCAAAGTGCAACTGAAATTGCATGCATGGCGTTCCCATTCCCATTTATCAACTTTTCAAGGTAATATTACACATAGCAATGCAATATTATGTAAACATATAACCCCGTCTGATGCATTTACTCAAGAGCGTGCCTACTGATGGAATGCCCATACTTCAGAAAAGGGGTTTTGTAAAAAAACATTATGAACGAATGTGGAAATTTGATTTATTTCTATACTGAGGCCGCCAAAAATTCCTCTAGAACGCATTGCACATATTTTCAGAACCCTTATTACACCCAAACTATATATGTCGTAATCAACGGCCTCCGTTGCCCGTAAAACGGAGCTCCGTTGACCAACGGCTCCGGTTGACTACGACATATACACTGGGGCATAAAATGCCTCACTTGAAGTGATATTTTTAACCTTCACACAATACTTAATACTGCAATGTATTATATGCGATTCTAATCTTAACTACTAACCTTCCCAGAACTCATTTAAACGAAACGAATTTTCTTGAAACTAGCGAAATAAGGTAAATATTGCTCGTGTATTATATGGCAATAAGGAAAGGTTCTGACATGCAACAATCCTGTTAATGGTTTAATCAAGAAATACTCAGTAAATTCCAACTTTATCAGCCTTTTCCCGAATTCTCAGTCTGTCATTATTTTGAGAAAGTAAAACCGTGATTAGTGTGGTGTGATAACACTGTTCATGGTACTAACGATGCATGCACATGCTGTAACGAGTAGACCTGCTCTACGAGGTGACAAACCCCCAAATACAATGCAAGTCCATAATATCCGCAGGTCCTGTTACGAAGATTATGAATTTTTAGTTACATACATGCAATAATTATGCTATGTAAAAATAATTACATAATAATAATATTGTTTTCATACAGGATGAAGCATAATTACAGCTTGAAAGTATTTTAGCAATTAGCTTTCTGTTATTCATTAAGCAAAGATAAAATTTTTGATAATAAAGGTTGTGTACAGGCACCAAAAATGAATCAAATACGGATATTCTTAACACAACATGATAATAATCGCTCAAACAAGGTTATAGCAGGAACGGGTTTAGAAACACATTTTTAGGTGCTTTTAGTTTCGGTTTTATTCATTGGAAAATTATGTTTAATAACATAATTATTCGAAATACATTACATTGTCGTTCAAAACTGATTTGCAACTGATTTGATTACGTACACTTATTTATTTTACTTGCCTACATATAATAATGTATACATACAGCAGATTTCATTTACTCAATTACTTTACTATAATTCTATAAATAGCAATTTTGTTATTGTATAAAATATTATTCATTTTCCAATTGGTTTTAATAAGTTGGCCAATTTACCACTTTATATTGTTCTTACATATTTGTGATTTATATACCTAATAACATATCTGCATATGAATAAAAGTGAAAGCTGTTACACAGCAAAGTTGAAAATGATTATGTGGCAGTTTTGTTGGGGAAGTTTAATATTTATGATGGGCTTTTACTATGTGGACAGTGAAAATAGTTTTCCCACGAGTGTTCATGTGTCTGACGCAAGTTCTGTGAAAGTAAATTATGTTGAGCAACCTCTGGACCATTTCAATCCTTTGAATAGTCAATTTTGGAAACAGGTACATCTCCATTATAAAGATAGAATAGTTGCAGCTAAACCGTGACATGAAAATTGTTGACCATTTGTACATAATAAATGGAAAGCGAAAGTATACATGTCATTCATGGCATCTTTACATTTTAAAGTTTGACATTTTAGCTTGTAATCTATTTTAGAGAAAAAGGATTAATTTATGAATATTTTGAATTTAAGTGAATCAAAAATCTTAATTCGCGTAGACCTACTTGAATTCTTTCAATATAAGAGATGAACATTGCTTAAACTCGAAATATTTTTATTGTTTTCGCCCATTTTGTCAATTATGAAGTAGACTTTCTAAACTTTGCTTGTATAAATCAAAATGAGTTCAGTAATTAGCATTCGAATCACAATGGCCGAAGACGTTTTATTTTTTGAAGTACCTAATTAATTTTACTTTAATTCAAAATATGTGTAGAAATATTTCGTCAATGAAGAGTTTTATAAAACTGGAAGTCCAATTTTTGTAATGGTGGGAGGAGAGACACCAATTGCCGAAAAGTTGTTGCAAGAAGGGTCAATGATAGAATTGTGTAAAAAATTAAATGGAATTGCTTTTAACGTGGAGCACAGATTCGTTGGAGGAAGTTTTCCAATAAAGTATGTAATTAATTAGTGTAGTCAATAAAATATATTTTTAACGCTAATAAAATTGAAACAATTTAAATTGCAATTGGTTGTAATAATCCTTAATGTAATTTTTTTATATTAATAGTAATACTGAACTTGAAAGTTTGAGTTACATGAATATACAACAGGCACTGGCGGATTATGCAAACTTCATCATTTGGATAAAATATGCATATAAATTATCGGTATAAATAAATCAAACTTATACTTAAATACTTAAACTTAAAAACTTAATAAATCAGTAGAAAAATAGAAACTTGATTTGTATATTAATTATCTTTTATTCATTTAAATTTATCGGTTTAATTATTAGAATTATTAAATTCATTTTTTATATGTTAGAATAATAAAGTTATTCTCGTTGGTGGATCATACCCTGGAAGCCTGGCAGTGTTCATGCGGATGAAATATCCACACTTAGTTGACATAGTTTGGTCAACGGGTGCGATTATCAAGCATGAGTATAATTTTCCAGGTACATCATATTAATTTTTTTATTTCAAGACGTAATATTTGGTTAAAAATACAATTTTTCCTGACTTTCCTTTGTAGAATACTTTGAGCTTACGGGTAGAGTTATCAAAGATGTCAGCTCAAAATGTTATGACGTGGTACAAGCAGGATTCGATGATCTTGAAAAATTAGTTTGGAAGAACTTCAACATAACAGTTAACGGAAATTCTATAGAAGTATTTAATAATATCAGCGGGGAGATAAAACTTGATGTAGATCGATGCAAAATTGTGGAAGAAGAATTTAAGTGTGTGAAATAAAATTAAAATGCTTTCACCAAAATATTTTGTTGCTTTAACAGTGTAGGACCATGTATTGAAAAACAATTTAAGTCTATAAAATATTAAAGTGTTCTAAAAATATACTTTTGTTTGTTTTAGACTGTGTGAGCCACTAAACATAAACAACGAAGATGACATACGAAACTTTTTTCAATATTTAGCGCAGCTTTTTCATCATACTGTTCAATATAATGGCAGAAATTTAAAATATACGATAGAAAACATGTGCAAGAATATTTTTGAAAATACAACTGATAGTTTGACTGCGATTCAAAAAATAGCAAAGTTTACAGATTTGGAAAACGAAGACTTGGGTTTGAATTGTACTGACTTTACACAAGATAAGTTTTGCGAACAACTCAGCCGAACGGGAACTGGGGATCAAAACGTTACTGCAGGCGTTTTTGATGACTCGCGACAATGGTGGTGGCTAACATGCAGTCAAATTGCTAACTTTCAATCGTCTGACGGTTTAAGACATCCATTGGGAAGAAGTGTCCCATCTTCATTTTTACTGAAGCAATGTCAATGTGTTTTTGGGAAAAGGTTAGTTAATCAAATCCGGAAATAGTTTAATTTAATATTGAACCATTTCTAAATTGTTGAGAAATAGTTTAAAATTCTTTTGGGACAACTACCTATATTTATTCCCTTTTCTATGTAAATTTAAAAATTTTTAAAGTGTATAGAAATCAACACTCAACAGAAACTTGGAACTGTTTACAATTTTTTTTAAAGAAATTATTGCTTCCTTTTTATTTTTAGATATCTAAAATGGTATTTTAATAATTGAACGTTTGGCACCATGGCACCTAATTTAGAAGTAGTGCAGCTAAAAATTTAAAAACCAATCTGTTCATAATTATGGCTCTATTTATGTTTCCTAAAATATGAAAAATGTATTAATTTCTTAAAACATTATATGTGGTTTGTTGTCATCTGTTGAATATCTCATGAAAACATTGTTTGGATTTGTATAAGATTTACGAAAGATTACATGGAAGCTCAAATACAAAATCTGAAGAATGAATTCGGCGATCTGGAAGGTACCAAATCAATTTCGCGTGTGCTTTTTGTCAATGGCGCAAATGATCCTTGGCTGTCTCGAGGGGTTTGCTTTGACAATGAAACCGCACCCGAAAATAAAGTGATATTAATAAAAGGTATTTTATATTTATATCTATATGTTGCAAAAGTTAAGTTAAGCTTTTCCAAAAAATTTATGCACTGCTATTAAATGAATAATATTTTGAAGGTGCCTCTCACTGTTTTGACCTGTGTGCCACAAAATCCACTGACGCTCAAGAAGTAACTGAAGCTCGTCTTGAAATACATTCCCAGATTGAAAAATGGTTGCTTGAAGGTTGAGATAGTTGAGAAGTTACTTGAAGGTTGAGAAATGGTTAAGCGATAAATTTAAATATAGATAAATCGCCAGACTAAAATATTTATGTAGGAATCGAGGATGTTTAACTGTTATTATGTATAAATGGGGATAAAAGAGCTTATGATTGTAAATTGTAATGATTTTTGTTAAAATTCGTCAGCAATGAAATGCGCAAGTTATACGGTACGGCTTATTAAATGAATGTTAAGTCCGAAGATCTTTATCCGTGATTTTAATACTGCTCCAGTCCAATTTTACCGAATCTGGATAAATGAACTACTTGTTGTACTGGATATCCTTTTATGTGCATAAAATGTGTGTGTCTAATTATTTTATCAGTACTCATAATAATAAAGCATTCACTTGAGACTTGATAATATTATTTTCATGGTTAAATCATTACCGTGTTATTTTACCCGCGGGAGAACTTGTGATTATAATTATAGTTTATCAATATTATATTAGCATGCAACACGCTATCGATTTAAAATCTTACATAAAATATAGGCATTATCATAATAATTTGACTGTAACTTTTTGTATCATTGGGTTATCATGCATGTCATGTCGTATGTTATTGTGTGCATCGGATCCGACATCAGCTTTCGTAACATGCACAGTTCTCACAGTTGTAACAAAATAGTAAATGGTATTATCACGATTTAGACTTTCTTATAAGATATACGATGATCGCTCTAATTTAACATAATTTAGCTTTCATGGTCATGTTAAGCAATTTGCCTTGAACTGCCGATGAAAACTTTACTCCTGGCGGTTTTGATGACTCGTGAACTTTCCATCAATCATTTAACAATTTAATTTATTTTGAAATAATAATCACAGCTTCACTTTTACTTAAACAATATCAATGTGTTTTTGGAGATAAGTTGGCTAACCAAATACGGAATTGTTTAAAATAATAATATTATTGGATGATTTCTAAATTGTTGAAAAATAGTTTGAAATTCTTTTCAGATATAAAAGGTGTACATAATCCCGATATTTATTTCCTTTTCTATTTAACTATCAAAATTGTCACTATTAAAATCAAAAATTGTAAACCAGATATATTTTAACTATCTGCCAATTTTTGTAACAATAAATCATTACTCATTTCACTGTCGTTATATATCTGAAATGGTAGTTTAATAAATGCACTTCTGACAATTTAACATAGACCAAGCCCAATTCAAAATTGAAAAAAACAAAATATGTCTAAAATTAAGCTGTTGTACTTGTGTATCGGAAATTAAAAATGTAGGAATTTGCTAACACATGTGGAAATTTCTTGAATTGATTGAAATTATTGTATAAAACCAGTTTCTGGTGGGAAGCTGTAACATCCCTAAAAATATAACTTATTTTGTGTAAGTCTTGTTCTTCATTACTGATACTACTCATAACTTTCAGATTTTACGACGACATCGCTCTCACAACTCGATTCACTCATGTCTTCGGATTCATCGGCACTTTCAGTTTTTATTACAACGTCGCAAAGATTTTCATATCCTAATTCATCGTTAGGTTCAGATTTAATTGAAACATCGCAGAGGTTTTCATATCCTGGATCATCGTTAGGTTCAGATTTAACTACAATATCACCAAGGATCTCGTCCTCTGATTCCGATTCCGAATTAGTTTCTTGATTTTGTAATTGGATCTTCCTCGGTTGTTTTCTTCCATATACTTTCCTCAACACTGCTTCTCTTTTCTCGCCCCCTGATTCCGAATTATTAGTTTCCTGATTTTTTGCTTGAATTTTTCTCTTTTGTCCTCTTGTATTTATCTTCCTCACTTCTTTTTCCTCCTCATTGTCGCTTGTTCTGCATTCTTTCTTTCTTTTTCTTGCTTCTATCGTATCCTTTCCCTGTGATTTATTTTTTGTTTTTGACTCCGACTCACATAATTTGTCTTTGCTGGTATGGCGAACTAATTCCACTTTTGTTTTGAATGCAAAAGAACAAACTTTACATTTATATGGAAGCTGTTCTCGATGATTTTGAGAAAAATGACAGGTCAATTCACAACGAGTGGAGACAATTTCCTTACAAAGTTTGCACTTGAATTGGAATGCTGGACCATATCGTTTTTTGTTGTGTCTTGCGAGCGCCGTTACATTTTCGAACTCAACCCCACATTTTGTACATCCGACGGTAGCACCTGTAGAAACAATGTGAATAGTTTTCAAGTGTTTCAGGAAACCCGAATTTTCTGAAAATTCTTTTTCACAAATAGTACACTTGATTTTTTTCCGTTCCTTTGTATTCTTCTCGTGAATTTTCTTGTGGTCTTTCAGTATTGTCGAATTTTTACATAATTTCCCACAAATCTCACAAACAAATTCCCCTTCTTCTTCGTGGGAGGTGCTTATATGTTGACGTAAACTTTGTTGTGAATGATAACTTCTTCCACACTGATCACAATGAAAGTTCTTTTCCTGTGTATGCGTTAACATGTGGAATTTCAAAGTGTCCAATCTTTTGTAACTTCTTCCACAACTGGAACACACATGGGCCTTTTCTTTGGTATGTACAAGTCGATGGTCTTGCAGGCGTTTGTTGTCCACAAATGATTTTTCACAACTGTCACATTGATATGGAGTGTCCCCTTTGTGAATTCGGTAATGTTTTTTTAAAGTTCCAAACAAGGTAAATCTTTTCAAACAAATTTCACACTTATATTTCCGCTTTTCGTTTTCGTCTGTACTGTGTTGGCGTCTGTGTGTGTTTAGATAGGTGAAGTCCGAAAATCTTTTTTCACAAAATTCACATTGGAAAGGCTTTTCGCCGGTGTGCGACCGGATATGCTGTCGCAAATGCTGGGCCAAACCAAATGTTTTATCACAGTATTCACATTTGTGGGATTTTTCTCCATGAGACCGAATGTGATTTTTCAACGAGCCACTGCTAAAAAATGATTTGCCGCAAATGTCACAATCGTAAGTTGGATTGTCACACACATGACGCTGCAGAATTGTCAAATGAGTGAACTTCTTGTGACACTCTTGACATTCGAACCCGTCATTTACTCGCTGATGAAGATCAGAAGTTGTAACCAGATTTTCAGTTTCCATCACACCTATGGTATTTAAAAACCCATCGTTAACATTCTGTAAAATTTAAAGAATTTAACGTTTAATTAATTTATTGAATTAGTACGAATGAACAGCGATAGCAAATGAAAAAAAAACAGTTGATATTTAATATGCTTATTTTTGACACATACCTTCGTTTTCTGCTGCTGTTTTTATTACAATCGTTGATCGAATGGAACCAATCATTTAGTCGCTGACGAAGATCAGAAGTTGTACACCTTTCAGTTTATATCACACCTAGTATTCAAAAACCCATCGTTAACATTCTGTATTTAAAGAATGTAATGTTTAATTAATTTGAAGTTTAAATTAAATTAGTAAGAATGAACAGCGATAACGACTGAACAAACAGCTGTTATTGTTATTTAGTCTGTTGTATTGTTTTAATTTTGACACATACCTTCGTCTTCTGTTGTTCTTTTTATTACAATCGTTGATCGAATGGAACCCATCATTTACTCACTGGCTGATGAAGATCAGAAGTTGTAACCAAATTTTTAGTTTCCATCAAACCTGCCAAGCCATACAAAACAAAAACCCATCAGTCAGTTACAGTCAAAATTAAATTAAACATCAATAAAATCTTAAGAATTTAATGTTTAATTAATTTAAAGTTTAAATTAAATTACTGGATGAACAATTAACAATTATTGAACAAACAGTTATAATTGAGTATGTTTTATTTTATTGTTTCATTTATAATTTTTGACACCTACCTTCGTTTTCTGATCTGATGTTGTTTGTATTACAGTCGTTGAATTAGAATTGATAATTACTTCTGAAGCTGAGTTTGATCAACTAATTTTCTTTAATATTTGATGGTACTATATGATACACTGCTCACCGAAGTCATTTAATTTTAAACAGTATTTTGTATTTTGATTAAATTGTTATATAAAACTCCACAATAATAATATTGTGATATATTTGAGTTTTCAAATCTCGCACCAAGAATCTGGAAAACTGCTCGGAGGGAGAGTTTCATCCCAGCCGAATAATGTTGATTTTGCTTGTGTGTGTGTTTTCTTTAGCGTAGTGTAATAGTAAACCCATTACAACACATGTTCCGTTGCAAGCGCACTACTCATGTGCTTATTCTTAGAACGCTGCTTGAGAAACTTTTTCTTCCCGGTATCCTAGCTAGAAATATTACCCGATTAATCTAAACCATTTCCCGATTCATTGGTCACAAAATGCGTTGGCAAAAATTTGCAAGCTATGTTTTCGCAATGTTTTATGTTTACCTGTGTTTTAAAAAGAAAAATTTCGGCGAAGCCGATCCCGATATCCCGGATTGCAGGATAGCGAGGTAATTTCCATATAATCGTGGAATAAGCTGGTTGTGATATTTCATTCAAGGATTGAACAATCCTAGTCCCTGAACTGAACTAGATATTTTTCTCGAACGTATGTATATATCCAACAAGCAAATTCACCGTCTAGCATTTTAATTTAATATCAAAACTGAAATTAGTCGCTTGAACTTCATTTTCGTTATTGTAGCTGTAGCTTTAATTTAGTTCTACATCTGTTTTAACACCATTTGTAACATGTATAACATCAAATTTTAAAAAAATATGAAAAAACAGAATTACCAAGTAAACACACTACTACTACATTCTGTAATGAAATAATGCGATTCCACTAGTCATTGTAAACTGCAGTGTTGGTTTTATGTTATGTGCTACCTGGGTAAACCCGCTTTTAAACCATTTTAGAAATCAATTATTTTTGACCAAACTTCAGTTTTCAGCAAACAATTCCAACGGATTATGAAACATGGATATTGTTTGTATCGAATTTTGTTGAAAAACCGGTGCAACTCGATGTAACTCGAAAAATACATGTGCAGGATACAAATGACTAATTTCCGTTTTGATATTGAAATGATAGGCTGTGCAATTCTAACGCCGACATGCTAATTCCATAGTAGGTCAAATTTTGGATATTTAAGATTACAAGTGCGTTATTTATTTAGTGTTCCCATTTTTGCCGATTCCGGACAAATGAACTAATTTTTATCCGTGTTTTTTCCATAATTATTTCATTTGTCAGTACTAGGTACCAGGGGCGTATCTAGAAATGAGAAA
>JABASD010004856.1:0-14125 GCA_019776165.1 Pogonognathellus flavescens | reverse complement strand
TTTTTGACCAGTTAAAAAATACAACTAGCTGATGTGTTCGCTGATTTTATGTTTATTTAATTTTTTTACACAAATGTAGAACTTTTTGTAAATTACTATATTATGCTAAACTTGCATGAAAATTGAAAGCTAGAATTTATTACATAAATTTGATGAAAATGTATTGACACATTCTGTCGGCAATTACTTAAAATCATCATATATATTTAAATACTTTCCTATAATTAATATCAATTAAGTGTGCAAATAATTAATGGCAAACATTAAGAATTAAAATGTACATGAATCAGAAAAGATTTTTTTTTACATTTTACAATGTTTTTAATACAAAAACTGTAATTTCCTTTAATCTGTTACTTTTATTAACTGTAAAATGAACGCACCCAATGTTGGCCCTTTGGTGCTTGATTTTTCTTTAAAACTATTATCAAAAGTCAGAATCTTCAATGGTACTCATTGTATTCCTCCTCTTGCTACCTCTCCTACTAGTATTATATTTGTATTCGAAAATCTCTTCAATTTCTCCAGAGTTAAGGTTAGAAGTTTCTGGAACAAACATGATGACGAAAAGAACTCCAACGAAAGATGTTGCCGAATAAAACCAAAATGTTCCAAACGCATCTAAAGATTCGACGGTTTGCAGGAAGGTCTTCACAGCGGTGAAAAGACAAAGTTGATTAAAGGCAAAGGCCAAAGAGCAAGACAAACTACGAACATCCGAGGGCATCAGCTCAGCTACTAAAAACCAAGGGATGATTCCAAACCCGCAAGAGTACGACAACATGAATAACCCCAGCATTGTTAAAGGAACCCTGTACAAAAAAGCAATAATAATTATTATTATTGTTAAAGATTAGAATTTTTAATGTTAGATTTGATGGCTAAATTTTATTTCTGGAAATAATTTATTCGGACCATTCTATATTCATATAATCCACTGGAATAGGAATCTGGGGATGTGACATTGTCGAATTCCCCATATCACCTTCAGTCTCACGCAAATAAAAGTAGCCTCCTAAAATCCCTGTAGACAAACTCATCAAAATTCCGGAGATAATAAGAAGCGTTCGTCGTTTGAAAAAGTTAACAAGAAATAAAGCACCCAGGGTTGCAAACATTCGGATAAAACCGACAATAACCGTTTCCAGATAATCATTTATGAAATGGTCGGCGTATTTAAAAATACTCGTCGCATAGAATATTATCGGGTAAACTCCGCTGAACTGCTGGAAAGCAAATAGAGCCATGGAAATTAGAAGAGGCTTCCACACACTCGATTCGCCCATTCGTGAACAACAGTTTCTCCATGAAAAACTTTTGCTAACTCGTCGCTGGTTCAGGTATTGCAATCTCATGCATTCTTGTTCAGCTCCTTCCGGATCGTTTCTTAACCATGTGAGAGATTTTAAAGCTTCCGGTTGGTGACCTTTAGATATCAACCACACAGGGGATTCTGGAAGAAAAACCTACATAAAATTAAGTTATTAATATATAAATATTTATAATTACACATTCATTATTTTTACCAAGGGCGTATCTAGGATTCACAAATGAGGGGCTCGAGAGACTTGGGGGTCTCAGAAGTGGCAAAAATTGGGTTTTGTTTGTGGCCTTCAGCAAATTTTTTTGAACACCCATTTTTCCACAGTCAAGGGCCATACTTAGATACACTCTTAATGTTTATAAATCTATTTACATTTTGTTAAAAAGTGTTTTAGGAAAAAATTGAACTTACAACGTAGGCTAAGACAATTAAAGGGAAAATACTGCAGAGCAACGCTACACCTCTCCACAGCATAACACTCCCCATGCAGTAAATCGACAGAATCCCGATGCTCACCATCAATGTTGGCAACGAACCGCAAACTCCCCGTAATTTTGGTTCCACAATTTCGCAAATGTAAACCTTTGGCAAATACAATGTTAAATTTTAAAAGCACATAGAGAGTACAAATATTTGTGATAAAAGAAATTCGTCAGGTATAAGTATACCTGAACTGTGGATGCAGAAAACCCGGAAGCGATACCGGTGAGCATTCGACCTGTTAATAAATCCGCAACATCCGTAGCTTGAGCTATAATTATCCATCCAATTGAGTAAATCACAGACGCAAACAAAATTGTTTTCTTTCTTCCAATTGCGTCAGACATTAAACCTCCAACAATGGTGCCCACGATACATCCAACCGTAACAAGGCTAGCTGTATTCTCAAAAACAAAATATATTGGTCATTTCGTTCTTGTCATAAACTGATTAGTTTGGATTGGACATTTTTATGCGTTATCTTTTTATCATACCCATCCATGACATATTTTCTGCATCTGTTTCGATTTCTGATTCTTTGCTTAGTAAAGATGGAATTGTAACTGCAGAAAATCCCAAGATATTTCCAGAAGCAAATAGTGACAACGTTACTCCTGCTACTGTCAGGATCTTTAAAATTATGACACAATAATTTATTAATTTAACTTCAAAATATTATTATACAGTATAAAATCGAAGTAACTGATTGAGATAGTTTTATGTAGAAAATAACTAACTTGATTGCTATATTCAAGCGAATCTCTTCGATCGATTAACGGTATTAATTCCTTCTTCATTTTGAATTGATATTATTATAGTCTTCAAATTATTTCCTCCAAAACACCAGAATTCCATACAAGTCACAATTATAGGTGAAAAACTGATTCCAAAATGGTCACAAGTTCCGAATGATTTTAATATTTTGAATCAACACTTCTATACACACCCAATCTGCCCATCATGCATATATATGAAAGCTTTAGCTAAAACCAACATTCTGGCCATAATAAATTAATGTTCTTTTTGATGATGTCATTTAACACAATACTTTATGCGCCTTTGGTATGATTGCATACATAAGTAGAAACTGAAAGCTATTCTTAATTATATAGTCGAGAAACATCTGCTGGTACTTCATCTCAGAAAATCCGGATTAAGGATTTAGCCAATAAAAATAAACATGACTTATCAATATCAATGCTAAACGAATCCATACCGTTTGGCCCATACTGAAATGCAATATATGACAAGTAACAGTAAATACAACTAACAAAACAACTTTCTCAGGTATTAGTTTATAAATCATAAACCTATATACGTTAACAGTGAATTCTTTGGACTGGTTTCCTATTACAGATACTTACTTATGTAACCTAATGTAGCTAATTCAATATCAAACCTTGTCTAGGTATTAGTATTAACGTTAACACTCGATTCACAATTACATCACGTGCACACAATACATGACTTACATGAATGCATTCTAAAGGCCATAATAATTAGTTGATTTTTTAATCGAGCTTGATTATTATGTGTATAAATACATATTATAATTTTATTTGTCACTCCATTGTTTTGAATCAATTGCATCATTGCATCTCAGTTGACTACGTTGAAGAAACACAATATAAATTAGCTCCAATATGACATTGTTGACATTTTGACATAAACCCGCAGTAACAGCGATAATTACAAAATATAAACATTATATTGGATTTAATATTGTTTACAAACCTCGCTGGTCTCGTTGGTTAAAAAAATGCTTGCCACATTTTCATTACAAATATGATTTTACATAGCTCCACGTTGACTTTTTACATTATGTCTTTCTCTCTTAAAACTTAACCTCTCTCGAGCACTTTTTTCTTGTCTACGACGTATTTTCTCTAAAGTTTCTTCAGAAGGTTCAGCCAGGACAACTGGTTCACAGCTTCTTATCATTTCTCTCAGTTTTTCTAATGCATCGGCCGTGTTTAAATGTTGAGAACGGGTTCTGTCCGATTGAAGAATTAAATAGCCTTCCTTATTGACGTGATTACGAAACTAGGGAACAAAATTAAAATATTCAATAGTACACGCATGTTATTTGCATAATCTTCCACTAAAATTGAAACCGACACAAGGCAGATTATGAAATTAATTTAAAACGTCATTTTATACTCGTGTCACTCGTGTGTCAATGTTATTAACTTTTGAAAAAAAAATCAATTTACTTTAGCCTTCATGTTGTTACGAATTTCGTCTGGAATCCAATCCGCCGAATTTAGCTGAAATCTGAGATCTACTTTGGTATTTACCCGGTTGACATTTTGACCTCCAGGTCCGCTACTTTTACTAAAACTTAGTTTCACCTTATCTGTAAATATAAAGATTTTAATGATCCGTTTGATAAAGAATGACATAATATAATATAAAATAATAAAATATAACAAGTCTTAATTAATACAGTATTAATGGTAATACACAATACACAGAATTCATTTAGTTTCTTACCCATCGGTATGTATCCGCCGAACTTTTTGTCATCGTTTGGAGGAATCTATAAAAATAAACAATGATTTAAATGAGAATACATTTTAATAAACATTTTATATGCATTATTCATATTGCTGATAGTTATGTCTTGCTTGAATTTGAGAATTTTGACTGAGGAAGTGGGTTTGTCCACTTACATCAACAGTTTTTGCAACATTTAGAGAACTAGTTGGATAAAGTTTATCCAACGAAATGGAACTCTTGTAACCGCTAGACAAATTTCTGAAGTTAATCAACGAAAGTTTTCGAAAAACGGGCAGCGACATTGTGTATAAATAATTTCACTGCTAACTAACCTAAATCATTGAATAATTATTGCAATTAATACAGAAAAATATAATCCACTCTTGCAAATCTTCAGATTCTGATCCGAAACAAATTTTGCACTGCACTTACATTGCCGCTCTTTGAATGAAGAATACCTATATTTAGCTTTGTAAATAAAAAGACGGCACAAAATGCTTTCCTTGCACTTCCTAACCAAAAAAACCATGAACTTTTTGCATAAAATGTTAAATTCCTGAATTATATCAATTCATGAACAAGGGCGTATCAAGGATCGGACTTTAGAGGGGGGTCACAGCCTAATAAAGTTAATTTAATGGGGGTACAATCGTAAAAAATGCCAAGGATTTTTTGAGAAGAAGTTTCCGCAGTGCACCCCACTTGATACGTCCTTGGCCATGAAATTATGAATTCTCCAGAATTTATACGAATAATTATGTTAATTATGCAATAAAAGCGCCAATGATCAATCTTACTGGAATTTTATTGATCATGGACACGGACGAAGTATAATGTTACTTTTTATTCAAGTTTCTTCCTAATTTACAGTGAATAGAATTTTAAAACTTGTTGCAGTGGCATATTTTTTGACATAGTGATTTTAATCTGTGTAATGAAAAATAATGTACATTTTATGCACAAAAAATTCTCAATACCCCATTACAAAAAAGTGTCACATTATCGCTGTAAAATAACTAAAACAATCTACTCTACTACCTACTAATGGTCCTAATAGTTATGTGATGTGGTTTTCATTAATGCTAACATGCTCATAATTGAGAATTAAACAACATTTTGCGTAAAATATGGTTTTTAATAGAATAGTAGCATTAACCATGAATTCACATTATCACATTTACAATTAACAATGACGTTTACCTTTAAATTGTGTCACGTCATCAATTTACGCTTAATCATTAGTGACATCACATAATAACATGTGTAAACTGAATACGTAATTGATTCCACTAACCATAAGTGCAGGTGCACACATAAATAACACAAACATGTGAATTTATAATTACCTAACCGGAACCGCTTTTGGTAGAATAGACCTGTAAAATGTAGATCATATATAAACCAGTTTCAAAGTCCATGGATTCACAGTTATTTTCGAGAAAGAGACAAGAATACAGCAATGTGTTGAATTGACTCATCTTATTTCAATTGCCATCGAATACACAAGCCTTCTATACTTCTTCGTTTATTACTCAAAATCTAACTCCAAAAGTATCTGCTTCTATTAAACTATTAATTGCACTTCCATCAATTCAGTGAAAAAAGTGACAAATTTCTACAAAAAATTAATTCTGCACAAACCAAGTAAGTATACATTTTATATGATTATTATTTCAATATTACGTTTAATAAGATTTACATGCATCTTACGAAGGTCATCCTATATTATGACAATTCTATAAATGATAGGTAATTTTGTGAATGTAGTAGTAGCTGGTGTGTGCATGCAATATTATTGTTCAATTATTGATAATGGATAACTGCTAATGTTAGTACAAGAAAAATTTCCAATTTTTTCCATGTCTAGCCGTTATTACCTATTTAGTTTTTAAACAATTTGTCATTGTGGGAAAGTGTGTTAATGTAGTAACTTTTATTAACTTATATTGAAAGCGTTGGCAGATAATATATAAAGCAATGTTGTTAGAAATTCGTTCGTTAGAGTTGTTAAATTAACGTTCATCTTCTTACGAACAAACTAGTAAGCTAATTGTCAAAACAAAGAATTTATTACTAACTACATTTAAATAGTCATGTCGCTCTTTCAAAAGTCTAATCTTCAAAAAATTATTATTCAGA
Source organism: Pogonognathellus flavescens (assembly GCA_019776165.1). Taxonomy (NCBI): domain Eukaryota; kingdom Metazoa; phylum Arthropoda; class Collembola; order Entomobryomorpha; family Tomoceridae; genus Pogonognathellus; species Pogonognathellus flavescens. The sequence goes on along the minus strand of JABASD010004856.1, from coordinate 7,683 downwards.
TTAGTATGCTTGCATACTTGTACTGCAATTGTAAAGCACCTGTATACCGGACCTATACCCGTTGCATGCAAAATAAACATGAAGATTATTTTCTTTGCATGTATAGAAAGAATAAATACAATACAACAATGAAGATGAACTCAAATTGAATATGTCACACACTTCGTGTATTGACTACGCAATTTGTGCACAAAGATGAATTCATATGCAGCCAGCAGTGTGGCACAGCTCCTAAATTGAAAAATACCTTTACGTTGTATAGGAGTATTTTATACCTATAGGAATATTTTTAATATATCTATATAGGTAGGTACAAGATGAATACGATTTTTTTGTTTAATACATAATAGGTATGTATCAAAATTTACTGTCAGGATTGATGATTTCATTGATACGCACACAGTTTTAACACGCAGACATATGTACGAATACAAAAGAGTTACCCACATTGATAAAATATATTACTATGTGTGTACGTATATTAAATGATGTTTAAAGATGTATGTACTATGTACTGTGGTGAATTTAATTTACATACCACATACTCTTGTACATGAAGACGCACTACATTATACGTATAGGTGCAGTAGGAGCAGATAATTTAGTGTAGCAAGAACGGAAAGGCTAAAGGATTTTTTCTGCACAAAGCTCTGCAGTTTACATGAAGTCAGTTGGCAGGCAGGTGTTGTTTTTCATTCAATGCTATAATCAAGGGCGTATTTAGAATTCAAAATGGGGTGCTCAGAAATCTGGGGAGTTTGCAAATAAAGAAGAATATTTTTAATTTAAATTTTCTACAATCTTTAGTTGTAAAATAAATAAAAATCGGGATCTGGGGAGGGAGCTTTTCTAAATACGCCCGTGGCTGTAATATTATGTATCATATTACTACTACGACTACTGCTGTATTAATTCGCAACGTAAACTGACTCACTGACAAAAAATAAGCAAGATTTTTAAAAAGATTCAGAGTAAAGACGTAATAGTTTAGTTGTATTCGTAGTAGCGTTCTAGTAGAAGGGTGTGATGATAGTAAGGATGTGCAAGATACAGATAGTCACCTTTGATAGCAATTTTGTTCATATATGTTCATTATTTGCTGTTTGAAGAGAAGCTACTATACTTTCTTATGTATTTTATTCAACATGTACTTATATTGTTACTATTATTTCATACTTGTGTGCTTGTAACGTGGTAGAAGTTGAAATGTTATATTGATATTGCTATATGAGCATTTCAATTGAGACAACTTTTATTTTGTAGTAGTTGAATTGTAATTTCAAATGTAAAGAGTAAAGAGTAAACAGGTTCCCGTCATCAAAGGGGTTTGTATAGTGTATAAGCTTATTGGCTTCACTTATTTCATTACATACGTCATACGTGTACACTTATATTTGCCTTGACATGGCCACTAAAACTTATCCTTAACATTTTCAATGTTTCGCTACGTACTTAACGTCTTCTACTACCTTCTCTTGTTCAATTACTCTGGTGAACTCTAAATAGGAAATAAATATTACACCGATGTGGCAATATTGAGATTTCTTACAATATTGCAGTCGTGATTGAATAACTGTTCCAGAATTCCAGTTATCAGCTATTCATAAAAACTGTGAATGGATAAGCAATACTACGGGTAATTACATAGTTACTATATACTTATAATACTACAACATATTTACATACAACATGTGTGTACACAATACTCAGGTATCGTTTATGTACATACAAATTAATTTGAGTGAGAAAGGGTTGTTTTAATTATCTGTATACTACAATAACTATTTATTTTCTCACGCAGTTCTGTAAGTAGTGCTCTTTACATCCTTCCTATACTTGTAAATTGTAGGTGGTCTATTGTTTATATAGAATTACTACAATTATCACTAAGGTTTATTGAGCTGTTACAAATGTAAATAATTACACAGGGATATTATGAATGAGCATAATGTAAATGTAGGGTGAAGGTGTGCTGAAGTAACCTTATTCATCAATTAAGTTGTCCAAAGTCTAAAATTACATTACACATTGATTTTATGTTACAAATGTAAATAAATAATTATACAGGGATATTTTATGAATGAGCATAATGTAAATGTAGGGTGAAGGCGTGCTGAAGTAATATTATTCATCAATTAAGTTGTCCAAAGTCTAAAATTACATTACACATTCATTTTAACCGAATTATTAGATAATTGAGATGAGAATCGGGTTTTCCTTCAGTTTATTTCATTCATTGTGTAAAATGGATTTCCTATATATATAGAGTGTACATGGAAAGAGTTTTACAATTATATAAAGGAAAGTTGTCTGGTACTAGTTGTTTTACCTGCTTCTTACCCTGAGCAATGCAAAGGTGTTCTTCCGATATTAAAAATCCCATTCTTTTCTTTGGTAAGGTGAAGCATACATAAAACTGCCTGTTAATTATGTTGTCAGCGAAATTGTAAATCTAAATGTATAAGAAGTGTGTCATAAGTGGGTTTAGACATTGTGTAGGTATAGGTATAATATACACAAATAGGTATGTATGTAGATTTTAGTTTTTTAGTGTAACTTGTGTATATAATCATATTAGGTAAAATTTAAAGTGTATTAAGTTTAATAAACTTTGTCGTTACTAGCGCAAGTGCAAGGCAATTTTTATAGCACACGTTTTCAACGTTCCATTTAATTACCAATAGTTTTGATCCTTCTGTTGGATGAGTGTGTAGTTTCATTTTTTTAATCTGTGCAATGTTCTGGCAGATATTTTTTACATAAATTGGTTCTCGATGAGTGATTTATGTTTATTTGCGTGTGCGACACGAAAATAACAGATTTTTCATACTCGTGTCGTACAAAGAGTGCGTTGTACTTTCTAAATATCACAACAGCGTTGCTTTGAAATGCATGAAATGACGAATTCCTTTCTTTCTCTTAAATAAACAAATCAGTTGCCACTAAGTCAGTAATTTGATGTTGCTAGTCTCAATTTGCATGTTTTTATAGTGACTTACCGAATATAAACGGATGTACATATTTAACTTGTAGCATCTTCTTCAGATTTACATCAGAGTTGAGACTTATTGAAACTTGAGACATTTTTTTAGGTATAGTACAGAGTACAGTACAGATAAATCATATACCTATATCAAAGTGTTTAGGATGAAATTGCTAACATGTATATTTGCGTGATTAACGTTTATTAATAATATGCGTGTGGTAGTATGAGTATATAAAAATGGGATAATTAATGGTTTAGCTGTTTTTTACTTGGGTATACTTGAATGATAACATTATTTATGTTATAACATGCTTAATGTGTTTAATATAATTATTATAGTGACACGAGTTGACTGAGCGTACGATATCCAGATATTATTTGCCATATTGGTCCACGAGGACAGTAAATCATTTGCAAAAATTTGCAATTAAGTTGACGAAGCGAACGAAAGCATTATTAGTAAATATGGGTAAGTAAACCTTGCACAAAAGTAATAGGGAAACCACAGCTTGTGTGTTTATTGCTTTACTATAAGCTCATTACTATTACCACACATATCTCTTATACCTATATAATTAATGATTCCATGGATGTTCTATACCATTTAATACTCCTATGGATAATTAGAAAACTAATATTCGCATGTTATATCTCATTACAGTTTCTAACAGGATGTGCGATCCATAATAAATAATAATAACAAACTTCTGGATTGGATTCGTGATTAATTCAAGCAATTACTAAAAGCTCTCTGATAACAATTCACAATGAATTATTCTAAAACGAAAACGTCATATTTGCTACTAACATCATTACTTCTAATAATTCAACCAGCTGTGTATTCGTCAAGTAAACATTTAAGTAACTCTTGCAGTGGAAATCCAAATTTAAAAATATTAACGCCTTTATACACCTTGCAAGTCAATAATGTCACAATTAATGAAGAAATGAAGGAAATATTTGTTCCTGGAAGAATCAAATTGATTTTGGAATGTTCCAGCAGATTTCCAGTAGATTTAGACATAGATGGACATTTGGTACGGACTATAATCTTCGTTTTCCTTAGAATTTAAATTTTGCAAATGTTTTAGTAGATTAAATTACAAGGTAGAAGTAAAATGTGAATTTTTTTGGCATTTTTTATAGATGAGTCAAGAAATAAATATTGAGACTGTGCGAGAAATTTCCATGAATGGTTCTAGCAGTTCATGTTTTCGAATTGCAGTGGAAATTCTGACTACGAGAGAATCCACGGGGAATTATACCTGTCGAAATGTCCATGATGGGAAATCAATGTCTTTATATATTTTTGGAGATGGAAAAGATCCGCCGTATCTTTTACATGGAGATATTGGTCAAGACACCATCAAGGTGCAAACCTCTCCGACGGATCAAATAGCAATAATTCCTTGTGTTTCTACCAATCCTAATGTGTCTGTTGCACTTTATAAGGTTGAATTCGAAGTGAGTGAATTTCATTACCAAAATAGAAATCTCAGTTTTTCATTTTTTTCATTTTACAACAAAAATTTGTTATATGTTCATGTACAATTTTCAGGACTTCCGTTTGATCACTTATGATGGTTTGACGTATGACCCTAAAATCGGATTTTCTCTTCATTTAACAAAATTCCCAGACCCGTATGGCAAATATAAATGCGTAGCAAGAAAATCCGATCTTTTTGACGTCTTCGTGGAAGTCTTAGAACCAATTGGTAAAATGAAATATTTACAACAGTAAAAACAGACTTGCAAACAAACAATTAAACTAGTTTTTGATTTTTGCATTAGAAGAACCCAACTATATTCCTAGTGCTGTTTCACCTATTTCGTTGGACACTGATGAATATCAAGGGAGACATTCATTTGTGTGCACTTCTTCTGAAGAAATATCACTTATGAGTTCACTAAACTGTAGAAATCCGATTGAATGCAAAGTTGCAGAAAAATGTTTCTTCAGAGTATGTGAAATTATTCACTACTACCTATTAATCTACGAATTTAAAAATAGCAAATCGAATATTGGATTTTAAACAATTTTCTTTTCTCTAAAATGATTTAGGATATTACTTGTAAAGATTTTCAATCCTGTCGATGTCTGAGAAAGGGATTTTCCTGTTCTAAGTCATTCAAAGCTCAAAAGAACATTACAGGAGAAAATTACTGTTCAATACTCCTTAGCAATACCAATGGCGGAGTTGTACTTTGTTCTAGCCTGAACAAAACTGCAAATAACTCTCCCGATAAATCAATCAAGTATTTTAAAGGTCTCAGGGGAAAAATCGGTACGTATTTCTCTTTCTAACTTCTACCTGTGTCCTTAACATCTCTAGTAGTTGACCTTTTAATACATTACCTTAAAAATTATGTGAATTATGGTCTTACATGGTTTAACAAGAAAAAAATTAATAATACACAGTTACAGACTGGACAAAAACTGAAACAAGGGAAATTCTGTACGTGGCAAGTGTATTTAACCAAACAGAAACAGTTTTCTACGTTGGTGAAGAAATCAAATTTATTTGCATCGGCTCCCGTTTCGTATTTTCGAAAGAATTTAAATGGCTATTCAAACTTAACGACGGGACTTTCATTACTCCCAATATAACAAGTAAGTTATTTTCATTCGTAACACTCCACACGTGTCGTATCGGGATTAAGATTTTTTTACGGGTAAATCACCTGTATGAATTAAATTAATATTTTATTGTCTATAGGTATAAATTTTTCTACTGGGGCAAGTACTGACGCATTTATTCGTGAAGAAGCTAAAATTGTCATCACGAATCCAAATATTGTTCAAGTTATGTGTGCAGCTCCCGTGTGGAATGATTCCACATATATAAATGCAACTGAAAGTCTGATTGTCAAAGGTTAGATCATATTTTTGCGATTTGTTAAGAAAATAATGGTTAAAATTTTGATTTCAAGGAAATTTCAAGGAATGCGAGTAATGAAAAACTATCATATTTACAGATAGTATTGCTCCAATTTTCCTGGATGCTAAAAACGAGACTTTATCCATAAGTGCAAATGATTTGAATCAGACTTTACATTGTGGGGCAATTGGCTTTCCTCAACCTGATCTTCTTTGGCTAAGAAATGGAGTGGTAACTTTGCCAAAATATTAAATCAAGCTTTTCATGAATACTTACTGCATTTGAAATGTGTTTTCTTATGAAATGAAAATGTATTTGCAATTGTTTGGTTTATAGGAATTTCTTACAGATTTCCACTTTGACAACAGCAAAGATAACATTACAAAATCCATGATCATATTGAAAAACAGTAATTTACTAGCAGACGGAGGAATTATTTATACGTGCAATGCTTCAAACCCAAGAGGCATGGTATTCAAGACATTTACAATTGATGTTTATCGTAAGTCTTCATTTGTCATGCATTTTTTCTTTGTCTTTGCCAAAGGTCTTTGCATACTGATTTCAGTTTATACAAATGAGATATTAATTGGTCTAGTTTTTATTTTTTGTTACAGAAGAACCGACTACTTTGCTTGTTTTTACTGTGACGTGCTTAGTAGTAGTGTTTTGCATCGTATTTCTCATATTGCTTTCTTACACTCTCTGGCGAAAATATTGGACTCACAAAGTAAGCCAATTTATTCATATCAAGTTGCGTTGTCTATTATTTAAACATTTAAATTGTGGATATTTATTAACAGAGAGGCTACATATTTCACATTCCTCTTGATGTCGATGAATTTGAAAACGGAAATCCAGAAGCCGTTAAGAAATGCTCGGACGAATGTGAAAAGGCTCTTTACTTACCATACGACAAAAAGTTGGAGCTAAAGCCAGAACATTTAATAACAGGTAAGTATAAGTAAACATTCTTAAAGTATTTCTGGACAAGGAATAATGCATAAGTAAAAACATAAAGATTAAAAGCATCGTTATTATTAAAAATTAGACATAATCATGGTATTATGTATGTAAAACAGATTACAACAACATTCTTGGACAGGGAGAATTCGGTGTTGTGTTAAAAGGAAAGCTTGTTTGCAACAACGATGCTGTACCAGTCGCGGTTAAAACAGTCAAAGGCTCGAATGCAAATCATCTCAAAATTCTACTCTCTGAGTTGAAAATAAGAATGTACATTGGCAACCACGAAAATGTAGTTAATCTCTTAGGAGCTGTCACCAAAACTATTGCTGATCGTAAGTTAAAGAAATTTCAGCTAATCTACAATAAAAATATTCACAGTAGATATATTGAGATTACCGGTGTAATATGCTAAACAATTAATTTAGCAAAGGAAAACAGACAAAAACAGCGCAAAAAGCATTTTTAGTTTCATCAGCTTAACTGAAATCATTTTTCTTTGTTATAGGGAACGTTTCTGTTGTGTTTGAGTATTGTCAACTTGGGAGCATCGAAAAGTACCTCCGGTCGCACAGAAATACTTTCCTGAACGAATTTGCTCCAGATGGAAGTAGATTGTGCACTCATCCTCCGTAAGAATAACTCAATACACACTTGCAATGCAAATCTTTATACTTTTATTTAAAATCGAATTTTGATGTTGATGTGGAGTATTTTTCTTTGTACGTTCTAGGTCGGGAAATTATGTAAAAATAGAATATCTTGTTAAAACCAGTGATCTCATTTTGTGGGCTTATCAAATTGCTCAAGGCATGGAATACTTGTCTAGTAAAAAGGTACTTCTTTTTTCAT
>JABASD010004855.1:0-14125 GCA_019776165.1 Pogonognathellus flavescens | reverse complement strand
GAAAAATCAGTACACTTCTCAAAAATCAGTACCTTTTCAGTACATTCAGTACGGGGTCTGAAAATCAGTACTGTACTGACAAAATCAGTACGTCTGGTCGGCCTACAATAGAGTTAATTCTAACTTCTTCATGCCATATTTTTAGATTGTATTTCTGTCCAAGCATAATCTTACCATTGCCATACTGCAACTGTTTTCCCCTGCAGTGTCCTGCTGTACCTATAGTGGCATAATTAATTGGTTTCGTACCATATAAGTAATTTCAGCGTATTCCAAAAGTTAGTAAAATGAAAAGAAAGATTATGCACAGAATATTTTCTACTTTAATCAAGGAATAAATTAAAATGTTGCTTTATTATATTCAAGGTTGATTTATTTTATCATTATAAGCAAGTCAACCAATACCCTATACGGTAGATATAATAGTTTTTATTTTCAACAGATTGTGTTTCATAGTTTGTACTGTAAAAATTGTATTCTTCTCTACACAACTCATTCATCTTTTAATAAACTATATTATTAACCAATGCCAAATTATATCAACACGTGCACTTCACCTGACGCGACATTGAACGGAGATAATGGCAGCTACATATTTTATTGGAATGTTTTATTGGCTATTGCAACAATATCATTCGCTGAAAGAAATCGTATATATACAGTATTCATTAATTTAATTTATAATTTAATTAGGTTACATAATATGTTACCCTGTGTCCTATACGGGTATTCCGAATACAATTCAGATATCGAATATTAAATTGAATGGGCTTATACATTTATTAGCTTTCTTGAAGAGCCAATATGGCCTATATATGATAGAACACGATGTTTTAATTATTACATAGCTTTCCAATGGTTACATATATGTAATCATTATACAAGTATTGGTTTATTACTTTACATGCATACAATAACTACATCAAATATCTAAAGCACCACACACGACATCGTAACACGAGTAAAGTACAATTCTAATCCAACCACAACCATTCTCCTATAAAAATCACTTGAATTTCTGTATAGTTGTGCGATTAATTATAATCCGTAGCTTTATAGTAGTAATCTTTAAGCGCAGCATCACATTTCCACTCTACTACAATTAGTTCTCTGTAAATCATTAACTGTAAGCACTTTGATTTTAGTGAAGCTACTAGAAGAACTTGTAAGTACCTTAGTGCATTTACAAAACTAGAGTTTGGATTGTTTGCATCACTTTATTACGTGACATATTTGTAATCTTCTAATTATAAGTGCTTTCCCCACTAAATGCAACTTGTCTCATTTTCTAAATTACATCTCTCGCCAAAAACGTTCTAAGTGAGTAGCTCTACAACAGGAGCACATAATATTATGTCCTTTGAAGTACAGCATGACAGTACAACACAGCTAGATAGTCGGGACTCGGGAGCATGTTTCCACGGGTAGAATAGAAATGCGGAAACATAGGGGCTAAATAAGATAACCTTAGTATTTTTTACACAGTTATATAAAGTTTCACATTAATTAATTAATTCACAGATTAATTTAGTCAGTTATTGATAGGTTTAATTTCATCAATTAAAATAATATGTAAAACCAATTTTTTGTAATTTTTTCAAAAAAACCTGACGATCCCTCAGTGGAAACTTCAAGCCTTAGGTTTCCCTTTACGGGAAACCAATATTTACGGGAAACCAACCTTTAACCAATATTATCCGAATGTCTCCACCCGTGGAAGCATTATGCTCCTGACTGATTTTATACTATTTATACCCTGCCGAATCGACAACTTCCTACTATGAACAAATAAATCAACTAACAATAAAACTCACAGTCAGCACCGTCAGCAGCAGATGCTGGAGATGCTGCACATGCACCTATCTACGTTCACATAAAATAAACAATTACTATTTAAGTTCATTATATCATTGAAAATACTTTCTAAGTGTATTACAGTCTTCGGGTTCATACTCAGACTAGTCCTGTTCATTGCATTACAGATTACATATGTACAGCTCTACACAAAACTGCTTTTTCAAAAATTGAAATCCGCTGGTTTCATATTTTAATCAACCAAATCCTTTGAATTAGTATTAAAAATGTGCATTTCACAGTTACAGTAAGTATTAAGTATATACACACAATAAATTAGGAAAGCCTTTATGATAAAAATAGAAAACACGATTTTTAATATTAGAACACATAGTAGTTAAGATAAAGCTTGATACGATAATCGGTAGATAAGGTACATATTTTTTTACATACAATAGTGCATACTCACAAAATTCATATTTATATAGGTACATTAATAAACCATTTGCAAATGGAAGTACACAAGTATCGTAAGAGCGTATCTGGGATTTGTCAATGGAGGGCTCCAAACTTACGGGGTACTGGATCCGCCGAGAGCCCCTCTAAATGAATATACCCTTAGTTCAATTTTAGGAGCTGACTGATGATTAACCCCAATAACCCATCTTCAACCGCAACCTTCCAATGGACCATTTTTAGATTACATGTGCCAAGTTTGAAGCTAGTATGTCAAATATTTCTTCAGTTATCGTATCGTGTATACAGTAGACGGACAGACACAGAGACAATAACCCATTCACAAGTATCTTACGATACTTCAAACGACAATGGAATTACTACTGCCCTGCTGCATTGGACAAATTAATTGTCTATAGTACATATATCCAATGATATTTGGTGTGCACGGTATACATATTATAATATTCCCTTCCTATTATTGCACATAGGAAATGGTCCAGGAAATTCTGTTGGCGACCATGATTTATTAAGCAATTAGCGGACAGTACTGGAAATTGTAATTAAGGTAGTATCAGCTTGTGAAGGGTTGGTCTTTGTGGCTACGGACGAGCGAGTTGTTTCTCTTCTGCTCAGATTTGAACTCTTTCTCCACCAGCAACAGAGTTTTCCCAGTCCGAAGCAGTTTTTCGTGTAGCTCCCGTAGTAAACGATTGGCTGTAAAAATAAATAGAGCATTTGTAAGCAAAAAGTTGTTTTAGTATTATGCCCGCACTGAAGCGAACGTACTTCTGAGAGTATAAGGTATGATTTTTTACGTTAAATGTGCTGTTTGACACGGCAAATATAAATAAAGCATCTTGAACATTATGGTTGACTTCTTTAGCTCCTTTCCAGTCAAACATATACCTAGACATGATACAAAACAAAAAAGTACATATATTATTCGTGTATAGCTATTAGATATACCTTTAGTGTAAAAGTATCACATGAAACTACGCATTTAAGACTTATGGATTGTGTTTTAACATTCAAGGATTCCCCAAAGTACAGAATAGCTATAAATTATTATACCATCTCTGAATGAAAAGTTTCTACCCTGCAATTATTAATAAATTTTTGTCAGACAAGGCAAGGGCAAATATAATCAGAAGTACAATCAAGAGCTACATAGTAGTATTAGCAAGTAATAGAAGGTCTATTACTAATATATATACCTGCATAATACATATACATACATGCATACAACATCAAAACATACATCACCCTTTATTACTACATATCCCTAGGAAAAATATAATGACCCTCTAAACACAAAGATTCATTTTTATGAGAGTCAAAGGTATCAGTCAGCCATTTCGTTGAAGAAGTTATATAATAGCAATAGCCAGAAGAGCTGGGACTAGTAACCTATATAAATATGTTGCAAGTGCAATATGACATTTATAGGTAGCAAGTTGAACACAAAGAGAACATGAGATCAGAAACAATAATTCTGTTTCTGTCTAACTGGAACGTACAACAAATCAAAAACTTTTCTTTTCTCCAGTTCGTTTAAGTTCATTTTCCGATCGCTTGTTTAACTTATGTGCGTAGTAGACAGTAAAAGGACGTATGAATTGAAACACCCTAACAAAGTTGTGCGGTTTTTGTGAAATGAAAAAGTTTCAGGTGGACCTGGATGTCGGAATGCCCGTAGAGACCGACATGTGTCTCAACTGACTATATACACATATATATAGGGAAGCTTGGGCTAAGTGAAAGCAGCGTTTAGAGTTGGGTAGATTCAAGATTCCCATTATTTTTTATGAGACAAACGTTTAGTTTCTCTTTCTCCATTCCCCAGTCCAGAGTTATGAACTTGGTTACATTTTGACGTGACATAAATTCAAAGCAGCTAGGTTTCCGATGCTGTAGCCAAAAAATATATTGCTTTCTCCTTCACTCTTGTACATTCTATTAAATAGCTCTGCTCTTTTCATTTTAACAAACAAGTAGCGACCAAACCAATATTTTCCTTTAAATTGCCTTTGGTGCATCCTGTGAAAAAATCTACTTGTTGTTGTTAAAGTAGGAACAAACATAGGTACTTGCTGTAGAAACAAACATAGGCACTTGCTGTAGAAACAAACATAGGCACTTGCTGTAGAAACAGTCAAATAGCCTTCAACAGGGCAAAGGAGAAAATAATGCTTGCTCACAATCAGGACAATGTTGTCTCCCAGTAAAGTGTGTGTCTAAAGACAGAATGTAAACTAATAATAAAAGTATACATAGGTAAATAAATAATACATTTTAAACTACCTACCAAATTGAAGTTTAGTTTCCGATAAAATGTCTATTTGTATTTACAAAGGTGTTTTATTGCATTTTCAGATATAATTAAATTATATCCCATAGTCCCAAGTTGGGTATTTTGTAAAATTAATGGCCATAAAATGATTTACGAGTGGGATTAATCATACGAGATGACAGTGCATGGCTGTTACAGTCATTTTTTGCATATTTAGCTTAGCTGTGTAGACTTCCGAGTTCTAATAATAGGCTTTTCACCAACCACAGCATGCAGGTTGCCTATCTTGTAAGAAGCAAAACCTTGACTCTCGAGCTGAAAATATTTTGCTGGAATGCGAATGTTGGCATTCGATTTTCGATTACATTATATATGATAATGTATGTATTCAGGAATAAGTTGGATGAGAACACAACAGACACTTCAGCAAACCACAAACTGCAATCTTCAAAGACAAAGCATCTTTAAAGAGCATTTAGATTTATTCTTCCATCAACTGGGTAATTCTTATCTCATTTCATTATAAATGTAGCATTTCATTAAATCCCCTAAGTATTCTAAAACATCCACTATTATAGTCTGTGAAGAGACGCTGAAGCCAATGGGCTCAATTTCCATTTTCAGTCTACATCCTGAAACTTAATACACCTCCATGACATGTAATTTGCTGTAACTGCAAATATAAAATTCATAATAACAGAATCTTCTAGTATTTCCGCAGGGAGTAAAATGTGTGGAAAGTCTGGAAAGTAGAATCATTTGCAGAATTTAATTTAGTACCTATAGTACCTACCTAGACTGCATTTCCCTGCATTTATCAGTGCATATGAGAAGTACGAGCCTGAAAACCCAGTTTATTCAAGAGGAATAGAGATTATCTTATCTCAAACGAGACCCCAGAGTCAAAATTGTATTACATTATATTATACTCTGTCTAAATATATAGAAATATTAATGATCCTACTTGCTGCATCTGTAGAAGGAAAATATCACAAAATGGAGCAAGGCACTGTATAATACAGCGAAATATAATACGAATGGCAGTTTTATACTTTGAAACAAAATTGTAGTAGGAATTTGTCAGTTGAGACCAACAAAATAATGACAGAGATTCTAAAGATTCGTGCAAGGTACAGGCAGACACAAAAGTGCAGCGTAAGCTAACGCTGCGTTTAGTTATACTTTCACTTCATTACGCTCATGATGATTGATTATGTTGGAGCAAGTTGATAGCAGTTAGTGAACATTCAATTTATATGAGTACTTCTTTTAATGTTCTTGGCAATAGAGAATTTGAACAACATACTTTTCTACAATGGTCTAGTACAATGTAGACAGCAGACACACAAACCGTTTCCTGCTCATCAATCATATTTTCTCCGTCCCAAAGCTTCGATTACTTTATCAAGCTACAAAGATATTTATTGTATTGAGCTTTTCATTTCTTCTACTTTTTTCAAATCCTGTCTGGTGTACAAAAAACGATTTTGTGCATCACTTTACAATGCCATTCCATGAAATACACGATGTGGCTATGAGTAGTAGAGCTCAGTTAGCGCTCATAGTAAATCAATGTGGTTTATTTCACCATTGTACCAGAAATAGACAGTTATAGCTATTTGTACAAAGCCGCAGATAAAGTAGTGCAATCTGAAACCAAGACGTGAAAAGGCAAAGACGATTCTTGTTGGAAATAGAGCTAATTAAGTGTGAAGCAGAAAATATATTTTGTACTGTTCGTTTTAAATCTTGCTATAATTTATGGAAACTATATAAACCGCATGTACTGCAATGGCGGAAAATAATACTTGTGTTTCTTATTTCAGAGTATTATGCACAGCACAATATGCTAATACATGTATTCAGGCTACGAATTTGCATCTGTAAAATATGTAGGTAGTTTGTGATTCATATCCAGATTCAGAAAGTCAATTTGTGTATGGAGTGCTTGTGAAGAGAAGAAGTATTCTGGTTGAGTTACGATATAATATAGCAGAAATCTGCGCAAAGAATAATAAAAGGGCAAAATTCATCTTGAGAGGAGACCTGGAATCTAGAAAGACAGATACCATAATCGGGTCATAGGGCACTAAAGCCATAAATCCACCGCATTACACTCAGTATGTGACATACGAAGTCAAGCTGGAGTGAAACAGAGCAGAACCCGATTGAATTTGAAAAATAAGGAAATATCTAACTTGGGAATAAGAAATATGTGCATCAAAGACAAACCATTAACAATTGCATGGGCGCTTTCCTTCTATTTTTGTTATCATTGTTATAATCTGAAATTGCCTGAACTTGACTGGGCTAAAAGTCTTTGTCTCCTTTCTTGGTTCACCACTTACCATAAAGTCATGACGACATACGGAGTCCAACAGAAGACAAAAACGCAGACGATGATAACCGTGAGACGAAGAGTCTTGCCTTTGGCTCTGTTAATGTTTGATGCAGCATTCTCGCTCCTTCTGAGAACCATGGGCTGATGTGGAGCATATTTCGAAACAGGAGTCGTATTTTCTTTCCCGTTTCTTTCCATGGAGTCGCTATTGGAACTTTGAACTGGGGTTGAGACAGCCGTCTCACTGCAGGGGGACATTGTAGCCAATGCACTGCTGTTTGATGAAGATCGCATTGTATTGCTTCGCTTTAAGTTCAGCATTCCTTTGACTGCAACAAAACACATTGTTCATTTAGCACACGAAAATAAAATTACAAAGCCACGACAATGAGGAATATTTCTTCTTATCTCAGTTCATCCAAACAGAAATGACACAATTCAAAGCTCATGCTAATTCTGCAGTACCTATTTCTAAACTTTATAGTTCTTGCGTTTTATGTAATATGCAAATTAGTTGTAGATTTCCATTGAATAGCCAAACTTTGTAAACACATATAGGTATGTATATTAGATAAACAGCTGAATAAATACATTTTGTTATTATAAATAATACTAACTCCACATAGCATCCTATCCTAGCCTATCCAGCAAGAGGCAAGTGTGTTATCTTCTTTATTCATGGGTAAATCATACGGACAAAGAGAGAGATTTTATTTTCTTAGAACACCCACACAAACACAATGGAATTGCCTAAATGGTACGGTAAATATTACTTTAACTCCCGCAGGAAATCCGTTGATAGATGGTCTTACCATTTATCGACCTATATGATACCTATAAATAAATTTATTGCATTGCACTCGTGTGGGCAACCCAATTCAATGTAATCATCACATCCTTTGAGTATTAGTGTTTAATATTTGGCTTAACAAGCAAAAATTGTTCATCGTTTGTTACTACATTTTTATTTCACGAAGGCAATTCTGCCATAAAGAATGATAAATGTAAAATCGAAGAAAGAGCAGTGTGCAGTGTTCTTAAACTTCGTCTAAACACTGTAAACACGTAGCACGATCGCAAAAATTATAGCACAGCTAGAACGTGACTTGCGAATGTTTTCTTCCAGTCCTTTGCAAAGTAGGTTTAGTTTATGTACGCAGAGTGTATATACTTGAGAAATCAGACACCATATTTTGATACAAAATATCGAAAAATATGGTGTTGGGAAACTGGAGGATTACAAAATTAGTTTTGAAGCTAAAATGGTAGTGAAAATGAAATGGCGACTAGGTATAGCTGAATGCATAAGAGATTTAAAGTGAGCACAAAATCAGTAAATCATCAACAGGTTCACAATTACGTGCAAACTTTCCTTTGTCTGAGTAAAAATGCCTGCCTAATTTAATTTTCCAGTACCATTAATCATCAACTTTGTAACATTAAATTTTAATACGTGATGTCTTCCGCTAGAATGTAACTTTCACCACATATAAGTGATTCCCTGATTTCCCTTTGTACAAAATGAAGTGGCACTTTGCATAGAACACGGTCGCTAGTTGCTTTAAATGTCACTTCATTAGGTAGGAAGTTTAATTATGCAGATTCAAATTCAACTCAGGCTATAACTTTATATACTAAAGCCTTAATATCTTCCACTCTTACGTGATCTAAATGTAAAATGAATCAATATTAAGGAATCTTAATATTTTTAACCTGTCTTTTGGCAGTGCCACTGTTACCTCATGCTGTAAGTACTAGACCTTGACGAACCCTAGCAATAAGACTCAAGTGCGTTATAGAAATAATTTATTTGCAGAATTGTATAGAATGTTAGACATTTCAAAGTCTGTCTGTAGAAGACGAAATTCCAAGGTTTTGTTTTATCTTTTCACACTGTAGTCTTCAATATTCACTTGCAGAAGTAGCAAAACCTATTTGATGTCTACAAGTTGAGTAAGATCAAGATGCTACATTATAAATCAAATAGAAGTCAAAAGTGGTATTAAAAAATGTATGTACCTACGTAGACTATACCTATATACATTTACAATGCTAAAAGAAGTAGGATAGGTAGTATGTATCTATTCTTAATATAGAACTAAGAAAGAGAGAATAAGAAATTGATTAAATTTTGTTGGAAGTGTTAGCAAACAAAAAACGTACAAGATGCTGCACGTAAATGGGTTGAAATGTTGTTAAGCGGTGGATCCGAATTTCTTGTCATTACGCTTGGAGCTCCTCCTCCCTTTTGCTCTCTTGACTTGCGGACAATTTTACATAAGATCATGGTGTACGTGAATATAATGACGATGAGTGGGGCAAAGTACATAATAGAGACTGAGAAAATGCTGTACAGTCTGCTGTAGTCTTCAGGATGTGATAGGAATGACTTGGTAACACATTGTCGGAACTGATAATACTGAGGATGACTCACCACGTCGAAGATGATTGTCTGAAAATAAAAGAAAAACAGCACGTACAGTGTATCGGACATTCGGCCAGACTTTCACTCTGTGCCATAACCAGTCCCTACTACTCCGAAAGTCCGAAAGTTGTGACTTGTGAGTAGGCACCGGGTACTGGCCATCCGAACTTGAACCAATATTATTATTTCTATATTACTGTTATTGTTGTAAAATATTATATTATTACGATGTACATATTCCATTTATATCCACACTATCCCATAAAACGGAGATATGATTTGTCACTGGTAAAAATGATCTACAAATCCGTCAAAAGATTTCCGAAGAAGATAATTCACTCCAGACAACTTGTAAGCAACATACCCAGACCAGAACGATTCGTCTATTGGGTTTTAATAATATAGAATAAAATATATAATAGATCAAAAGAAACAGTATATATTTCCAGTTCGTTTTGCATGTTGGAGAAAGCAACTTCTTACACTTAACTCTGTATTTGTTCAATTCAAAAAAGTTGTTGATATAACATAAATAAGCAATAGAACTTCAGCAATAACAAATGCAATTGGCAAAATCTATAAAGCAGCTGAGACAGCTGCATTTGCTGCACCAACTGAAAACTCTATTGTTAAACTTTTCATTATCTTGGGCTGAAAAAGCATGTAGTGAAAGATGTGATTCACATATATCATGTACTTTTACTCAAAGTTTATTGACACAACGAGAGCACAAAATTATGTACATAGTAAATTTATACAACAAGGCAACTGTTTAACCTTTGATGTCATTTAGTAGAAAATTCTAAAAACAAAATTCTTAAAAAAATGTGTTTAAAACTTTTTTTGATCATTTGAGAAACTTGTTTCAGTTACTTCTCTTTTCACCTCTATCTCCATATAAACTTTCCTGGAGACTTATAGAAAAGAATAGTAATAGTAATATTACGGCTGAGGTCCAAGGACTTTACCTATCTTGCTGAGGTCTGTTTCAGTTTCAAGAACTCTTTAACTATGGAGAGCATTCTTAATTGTGCATTATAAGTAGTAAGTTGTTAGTTAGAGAGCAAAGTACAAAACTTTGAGTTCCAACAAATACAATGGTTCAAATCAAAACACAAATGTATATCACTTTATACAATTTCAATCAAAGTAATTGGAACTTGCTTCTGTGTAAAAATGAAGTGACCCATAACAGTTAATTAGATTGTGTAGGAGATCGTTCATATGTTACGTCAACAAAAAGTCGTATTTTTCGGAACCCCCCTATGTCAACATCTTTCAACATTGGATTGGTTGACCTCAGCATTTTATAAAAACTCAAATTTGTTATGAATCTTAAAAATTATTTTATTTCAACATTAGGTGCATTCCAGACAGCAATTTTGGTTGCAATATTTGGAAAATTAATCAATCCCAAGCACTATTTCAAACCACTACTACATCTTGAAATATCGAAATTCTTATTCTTTTGCATGTCTTGATTGAGGAGCTCATTTTAGTAAACTTGGTCAGCAAACACTAAACACTGGATAGTTTTGCTTCGGTGAAATATATTATTTGCTTCTGGTTAAGCATAAAATATTAATTCGTTCATTCAAGGGTGTACCCAGGATTTCTCTTTGGGGGCACCCTAAATGCAGTGTCCAAAGTACTTGTATAAGAAGCACAGTAGCTGATAGCTAATAATATTTGTTAATAGGTTTAAAATTCTAACAAAACTTAGACAAAATTTAGCCAAAAATGTTGATATTTTTTAATTTGTTTTGGTAAATTACAGACTTTGGAAGACGTCACCATTCAGGCACCCCCGGGCCAACATTGTGTCAACATTAATTGAGACTCCCCACTATCTGTTGACGTAATATGTGAGCGCTCCCTATAAGAGAAGTTTGTCCGCTTGCTTTAAGAAATGAATAGAGCTACATTTCTTTCTTTGATTTAGAAGGGTAGCGATGAGTGTTATTATTAAAGGAAGAGTTGCACAAGTGTGCAATAAGTTCTGCAATAAAAATGAAGCAATCTATGATAACATCAGCAAGCAAATTTATTAGGTACTTCTACTTAGGTACTTTAGTCACACTCTCCCGATGCGTATATAGAGAGCGTGTATGCATCAGAGTTTGAAGAATTGTTATTAAATATGAGAATGGTTGAGTCACCAGAGAGCTAGAGAAGAGCGAGAGAAAATATGAAATATAGGAACCTAATGGAGATATACGAGCATTGTTTGTCACATAGTTGATCTCTTTCTTCTGCTGATTTCTGATTTCATGACATTACATTAGTCCGGATGACTTTTGTGTATAAGATATATTATGAATCCTTCCTAACTATATGGTCTTCCATCAAAAAACTTTATAGCCCCAAAGAGCCGTACTTTATTAAAGGCTATGCTACACGGAAGGATGTTATGATAGCGACAATCTTGTCTTAACAAGTGAGACTTTCTTTCTCTCTCTCGCTCTAGTCAAGCGGAAACTTGAAACTGGCTTCCTCTGGATCAGAGAGTCGGATTACTTTTCTACGTGATAAGTATTATGATTCCTCGCTTGTATAGCTGAGACAATAATGACTTTCTTCTCTCCAGCTTTCTAAGGTGTTGATAAAATTTATTATTAATACTTCTTTTCTACACCAACCCTTTCACTCTGAATATTAGGTACTAGCAATAGTGTCACAAATATGTTTTTCTTCTTTCTAATTAAACTCAGACCAACTAAGTTATTCGTTTGTGTAGGTACTGGAACTGGAATTAGATCATAATAACAAGATAAATCTAACACAGTTATGGTCATGGCTATAATTTTGTCTGAGTATGGTATGTGAAGTAATAACTTTTTTTGTGTCTCAAGTCGTAACTTATTTAATTAAATAAATTCAGATTCTTTGCCGAAATCAGATTTAAAATTAGCTTAAGTAGGTATTGTGTAGTAATAAGTACAAAAGACGAACGCTCTTTACTTACGGAGAGTTAAAAGATTAATTTACTCACCGAATCCTTCCAAAATGTACAATCTATTGTCAATGTGTTGCCCAGATCTTAAACTAGAGTTCAAATTCGTTACCGTCTCTTCCACACAGTAAATACTGCATGGAAGAAACTAGCGGAAGTTTCATGGATTTTTTTTTAATTGTGTACAAATCCTTTAATTTTCACCTCACTTTCTGCTGTAAAAAGTTTATTTTAAATTGCCTAGGTCAAAATAATTGATTTCGAAAGTACCCAGAACCTTCACCGGATTCTCCTCTTTAATAACATACGTTATTCCCGTCCTCTCCTTTAATCTTGCATCTGATTTTTGGTGAGACATCAGAAACAACTTTTTCAAACGATGAATTTCATTTGTTGTTTTGAACACTTATTTCTTCTTCCAATCTTGGCGAATTTTTTTTATACAGTCTCCTGAGACATTTTTAACTTTCGTGTACCGCTCCCTAATGTTTTTCATTTTGATCATAATTTTATCTACTTTCCTGATCATTCTCGATTTTCTCTACATATTTACATCAGAGTTTGTCTTGTTGGAGGAGTTCCTAAGGCTAATTAGCTTAGATCGCGTTCTGATTTCAACTGATTTGATAATATTAAGCACTAATGGTTGGCTGAAAGTTATATTTTGCAAATTGCAACTGGGAGTGTTTTATCATCTATGCTGTCTGGAGCTGACTTTCTGTTTGGAGAGAGTTTTCACCCTTGCAAAGAGGAGTTTTCCCTTCTAGGACCATTTTTTCGTGCATAGTTTGACTTACGACTTACGACTAAAATATGAATTAAATAGGTGCATTCGTAACTTTTCAATTACGAAAAAGCTGCCTGCCCAAATGATTCCCGGAATTTTTATCTGTCCAATTATATATAGAGCATTCGCCTAATTCACCTCCATCTACTCAAAGCCACACAGCAGGATATTAAATCTGTCGTTTGACCACAGAGAAAGTTTTCAAACACCGAATTAAATTTTTAAGCGCCATAAGGGGTAGCTAATTTAATGCACTGTTGTGTTTTGTGATGCAATAAGAATGTCTTGTTTTTGATAATCCCGAAGTTGAAGCATCCTTTAAATCGTGTAGTGAAAAGTAAGAGTTGAATTTGTATGTGACTTGTTAGGAGTTTAATAGTGTTTGTTTGGTAAAGAATTCATACGGATCACGTAACAGCATAGATGAATCTGCAAATAATGTCATTTCATTGTAGTACTGCCCTGAATGTGCATGGATTGCATTATTGCAAGATACATGCGGGGACTTTCTGGCTTTTCTTTGAAATGTTGTTTG
Source organism: Pogonognathellus flavescens (assembly GCA_019776165.1). Lineage (NCBI taxonomy): Eukaryota > Metazoa > Arthropoda > Collembola > Entomobryomorpha > Tomoceridae > Pogonognathellus > Pogonognathellus flavescens. The sequence goes on along the minus strand of JABASD010004855.1, from coordinate 541 downwards.
ATGTTGCATTCTTTATCCTGCATTCTTGCACTTTCACTCAAACAGAACTATGCAAATAATACTCTTGTACTTTCAAAGATCATATTTTAATTTCCAACTTCCATTTATTTTATTTATTGTGTATTATGCACGTACCTATACGCGCTTTCATTAATTAATTAATTGCCTATGGATGAAAATTTCTGTAATTTTGTACAGTACGGTGCCAAAATTACAAGCAACGATCGTTTTATCATGCTTTCTAATATACAAAGTGTAGTTGTGGTAGTATTCCTACGTACTGTACTTAAGGGATAATAGGATGGAGTTGGAAATTTTCCTTTCTTAAATTATTTATTTTCAGCACTACAGATAAATACTTTAAATGCCTACTCGAAATTATTTAGGGCTTTCTGCTGTGATTTACTACTCACGTAGTACTACACGTACCTAAGTAACTTATATTATTGTACAACTTGTCGAGCTTGTTATTAGACCGATAGGATAGAGGTCTTATAAGAATGCGTATGATGTCCGTCTGTCTGTCTGTCCGTCCGTCTGT
>JABASD010004854.1:0-14132 GCA_019776165.1 Pogonognathellus flavescens | reverse complement strand
CAGAAACATTAAATAACGCCATCTTCGTATAGATCGGTAGCCAAACCAATGACCTTATCCACAAAGCGCTTATTGACACTTGTATTGTTGTTAGTGTCGCACATTGATGCGAGCATTTCAGCTAAATTGTCACCTTCTTTTGACTCCAGGTCTTGCAACTGATCGTCCTCCATCTGCGAAACGGGCAATACAATAAGACCACAGGAGTAACCATACAATTTGGAACGATGGAACCTTCGCTTGACTTCTGCTGCTGTAAAGTTCGGCAGAGGTTCCGTGTCAAACTTTTGGCAAACACATTTGAATTTATTTACATACAAATTTAATGCATCATTTAAGTGATTTTTCCGAAATTCGGAGTCAGTGCTGGCGTAGACCACATACACCAAATCAGTGGTTGGGCAATCTTCGGAGCAAAACTGGAAGTCAAAATTGATCACTGCTTCTGGAATTCCAGTTTTTTTGTTGTAGCGGAACATCATGTTGTTCTGCGAAACATCGCCAAAAACTCCAACCTTCCAAGGTAATTCTGCATTGAAATAAAATATGGATTTCAAAACTTAACATTTATTGATTTGATTTGATCTGAATTAAATAATAAGGTTTCTATTAGTTATCAAATTTTGTTCAAATGATTTTTCTTACCGTTCATCATTGTCTCAGGTTTGACACGAAGATATTTTTCGTAATCCTCGACACTTTTTCCACCGACTCCGAAACGAATGTTAGCAAGTTCGGAAACATTTTCTAAGAATGTTTTGGTTCCTTTGACGATTGGAGATTCCTTTCCTAAAACAGACTCGAGTGTGTCACAAGATGTTTTCCCATTGCCTTTCATGAAATCAACGTAGAGATTCACCATGGGATATTTGCAGTAATGAGTATTCATGAAGGGGAAGTGCTCTGTGAGTTTTTCCAAGTTATGTTTTTTCTTGTAAATCCAACTGAGAGAGTGTGCAGTGGCCATTGCTTCCATTATCAGATACATGTGATTTTTGTCTAAACTTGTTCGGCGATCAGCAAGTTCAAAACCGAACGTCTTTCGAATGTCCACCATCATGATGTAATTGTCAAAAGGGGCATACAATTTACCAGGAACTATTGACTCTGGAAATCATAATGAATAATCGTTTAACAAATATTTCATTTAATGCAGCAATTAATTTGTCGTACAAATTATATATTAAATTTAAAAAAAATTGTTCTCTGGTCTAATACAAATGACTGTAAACTTGATTGAGTAAGATATTGCTATATTAGACAAAAATATGATTTAGCGTGGATGTGAAGCAGTTATTTTTGCTTTAAAATAAATGTGTTCAAAGAAATTGGATTTTGTAGTTTATAAATCATTTAATAAATAATTCATTGAAAAATGTTTTTGCTTACCAATATAAAAATCTGGTGAGTGTCCAGCAACAAATGGAGGAAAATATGGATGAATCATTTCCTGCACTTTTAACTCTTTTTGCATTTGAATGAGTTTAGGCACATAGTCTCGATAAAATACCAATTCTTTCCAGAAGAAATTCGTTTCATTAAGGAAGTTTTGTCTTACTGGATTGCTTGGGTAACATTTTGCAATATAATAGGCAGTTTCTTTTTCCCGGACTCCATTTTCAGATTTTTGAAAGAATTCCACTTCGATGGCATACATGATACTTGAGTAATTGTCACCAACATTGCTTCCAGAAGTAACTTTGTAATTGTTAATTTTACGCCCTAGCACTTTCTCCAAGAAGTCCTGAGATATTATATCGGTCGACATATTTTCACCCTTCGTAGATTTTTCGTATGAAACAATTTTTATAAGAGATTTTGCGAAACAAACTTAACTTAATTTAAAACAATCTACCTAAGTACTTAATTAGCAGAAATGCAAAAGTGGGAAGTCCAGACACGATATAATCTATTCCTTTATTTCTGGCTGAAAAGATTTTCAATGTCACCTCAAAAGGTTGTGATTTGTACAGACAGCAAATTAAAACAAATTATACGAAATACACAAAAAAATTGAATATTTTAGTCCGTATACTTTCGTTACATCGTGCCGCTGTTCCTAACAGATTAACAAACTCTTCTGATTAAAAATAGAATTAAAGTTCGAAAATTAGTATTATTTTCCTACAAAACTTCCAATGGTATTCGCTTTCCTGGATCACTAATTTGATATTGTGAAGTGGTTTCGCAAATTGTATCAGAAATTAAATGATTGAATTGTAAACTATTCTGTATATGCTTGACTAACAGACAAATTGAAAGCGCGTCATTCAGTTACATGCCAGTCACTGATTTAGCTACATTGTATAATATTGCAATTAAATAGGGGTAAACTAAACATTACACATGCACCAACAGATATTGGGTTAAGGTTTTGTTTATGCGAATTGAAGCGATATTGCAGATAACATTCAGACAAGTGACTAAGATTATTCATTAACGGTATTACTTAAGGAAATGACAAATCTCTCAGTCTGTCCTTCGCCACGATGAGTCGAAAAAGCGTTGAGATATTTCGATAACATGTGAGACATACTAGTGGGGACATTATGAGAGGCTGATTGCAAAGATAGGATAATAGGATTACCTGTGGTCGTCTGCTTCATATGGCCTTTCATCTTTTAGGGTATCTACTCTTATTAAAGCCTCAAATATTTAGTGCATTTATTATAAATAAGTCTGTCCCTGTCATATGCACAAATATTATGATAGCTGAAACGACTCAGTACTATAATAATAGAAGTGTATAACAAAAATTAACATTATAAATATGAATATTTTATTAATTCAAATTATGTACTCACTTTTTAGGGTATAAATGATTATTTATTTATTTAATATTAGGATCGATCCTTTGAGCAGACACTGCTATGTCCTTTGAAGAGATTTGGGTAATTTTAATTTGGAATTCTTCGAAGAAAGGTGTTATTGATCCTCTGGCTCCGATAAACAACTTCGAGCTGTTTAGGATGATATTTTTCACAGAAGTATTTAATAGCAGGTGTATATTTTGCACTTTTTCATCGTGAACTTCTATAGATTGGTTTTTAGACTTTTCCCATCGTATTGTTGGATCAATGATAAAACTAGACTTAATTAATTAATGAAAATTAATGTAAATACTTTAATTATGTTTCAAGGTGTAGGCCGTGTCAACTTTTTGAAGATTTTGGGGAATGACAACTGAGAGGTTTTTGAATGCAGTCAGAGTAATTATATTATTCGCATTGTCATTGTGGACGTGTTCGAGTGACTACTAATTTTACCGAGCCAGTTCATATTGCAGTGTCACTGTCCACTCCGCTATTTGTTTAGACCCTTACCAATGGTTTATTACTATTACGCAATGAAACTATGCTTGTTAAATTTAGTTATATTTCATTCACTAAACTCAATTGCATATTTAAAATGTTTTAATTATACTCATGATTGCCACCACTTATCCGTCGAAACTCATTCATTTGTTTAAAACCGACCTACATTTTTAATCATTTTTATGTATACAATTTTATCAAGGTGATTGCAAGTCATAACATTGCACAGCAAACTATTTTTGTTTTTGCACCGAACCTAAGTGGTTTGCGTACACCTTAATGCTTCACAAAGCCCCATTTCTGTTGATGGAACTTGGTATTTCAATTGAAAGACCAAATTGGAAAAATAAAACAGTACAATGAAAGCAACTTCATTTTTAAAATTATTTTCGGTAACTAAGTACTCGGACAGATACAAGACCCCATTAAGGTGTAATATTGTACAGAACATCCACATAAATAATACTATAATTATATTATATTCATATAAGCTTAATTAATGATGACACAGTCATGTACAGCCATGATAAGATTGACTTGACTTGAATGGATGTATGGAATGAAAGGATGAAATAAATTGTCGATTATCATGCGATACTATAAATGTAAGTTAAGTCGCAATTGGAACTTAGGTTATTAATACCTACGTAATTAAGTCTATTATATAATCTCTGCCTCTCTCTTCAGTGTTGGATTTACTTTGATACAAATAAAATACTTCCTCAAAGTAAAGACTCTCTTCTCCTCAAAGTCATTTAATACTGCACTATTCACATTCACACAGAAACACATACAGAATTCACAAAGAAACAATTTGAAATAACAGTTGAGTGTATTCTCCTATCAACCAATTATTACCTGCAGAATAGGTACTATGCCTGTCCGTACAATATAATAGTATAGGTATTCATATTGAATATTTGTGGAATTTTTCTCGCAATCTCCCATGTAGGCTATGTAGGTATTCAGGCGCATAGCCAGAGCGGATGCGTAGGGTGCACGTGCAATCCCCAGAATATGTGAACTTCCACTAGATATTTTTGGAATTTTCAAAAAAAACAGGCCAAAAGTATAAAAATTTGCTTCAAAATAACAAAAAGTAGTACACATTTTCGCGCTACGCGCGAATTGCCCTACTCCGTACCGAACAACGCGACAACCCAGCCTACTAACTTTATATTTACAAACTACGCAAATTAAACTCGATTGACAAATTCTATAATCATTTGAGGATTAATTTAATTTATGCTGCCATAATAATATCAAATAGTAAACTAACAAGTAAACTGTTAAACTTTATAATGAATTGAACGCATTTTTTACAGGAACTTTTAATATCAACAACAAACTAGCATGTTTCATCAAATACAGTTTACAACATTTTAAAATTGTGAATTCACAAAGTGCCAAGTTAAACGCATACCTAGGATTGGACAATGGTTGGGCATAACGAATCTGGATCAGGTCCGAATGAAAATTCGACTGCAAATAAATCTTTTTTATAATCTGGATTGATCCGAGCTACTTCTTTAAATGTTTCATTGAAATTCAATGATACTAGTCGTATTGAAATAATTATTTTGTTTCAAAAACATTAAATAACGCCATCTTCGTATAGATCGGTAGCCAAACCAATGACCTTATCCACAAAGCGCTTATTGACAGTTGTATTGTTGTTAGTGTCGCACATTGATGCAAGCATTTCTGCTAAATTGTCGCCTTCTTTTGACTCCATGTCTTGCAACTGACTTTCCTCCATCTGCGAAACGGGCAAAACCATAAGACCGCAGGCGTAACCATACAATTTGGAACGATGGAACCTTCGCTTGAATTCTACTGCTGTAAAGTTCGGTAGAGGTTCCGTGTCAAATTTTTCACAAACATTTTTGAATTTATTTACGTATAAATTCAGTGCATCATCCAAGTGATTTTTCCGAAACTCGGAGTCAGTGCTGGCGTAGACCACATACACCAAATCAGTGGTTGGGCAATCTTCGGAGCATAACTGTAAATCAAAATTGATCACTGCTTCCGGAATTCCAGTTTTTTTGTTGTAGCGGAACATCATGTTGTTCTGCCAAACATCGCCAAGAACTCCAACCTTCCAAGGTAATTCTGCAACGAAATAAAAAGATCAATTTCAAAACTTAACATTTATTGATTTGAATTAAATAATATGGTTTCTCTGATTTACAAAACAGCGAAAGTTGTCAAATCTTGTTCAAAATGTGAATATCTTTCTTGCCGTTCTTCATTGTCTCAGGTTTGACACGCAGATATTTTTCGTAATCCTTGACACTTCGTTCACCGAATCCGAAACGGATGTTAGAAATTTCGGAGGCATTTTCTAAGAATGTTTTGGTTCCTTTGACGATTGGAGACTCCTTTCCTAAAACAGACTCGAGTGTGTCACAAGAAGTTTTCCCATTACCTTTTAGGAAATCGACGAAAATATTGGCCATGTGTTGTTTGCAGTAACCATTATCCATGAAGGGGAAGTGGTCTGTGAGTTTTTCCAGGTTGTGTTTTTTCTTATAAACCCAACTGAGAGCGTGTGCAGTGGCCATTGCTTCCATTACAAGAGCCATGTGATCTTTATCTAAACTTGTTCGACGATCAGCAAGTTCGAAACCGAACGTCTTTCGAATGTCCACCATCATGATGTAATGGTCAAAAGGAGCATACACTTTACCGGGAACTATTGAGTCTGAAAATCATATTGAGTTAATCGTTTAACAAATAATTTATTTAATTCAACACTTTTTAATTCAATACATCTGACTGTAATCTTGATTGAACAAGATTTTACAATCTTAAATTCATAATTTTTAAATTATGAATTTTTAAATTTTTAAACGAAATTATAGATACTGTCAGTGTAACGTAAATTAATTATTTTTTCTCACAAAATTGAGATAATAATTGGATACAATAATGATCGCAGATATAAAGCAGTAGTTGTATTTTTGTCTGTACATCTGTTAAACAAACCATTTACAACGAGTCAAAGAAAGTGGATTTTGAAGTTTACAACGTAGCTAGTTTTATAGTTTAACAACGAATCTATTAAAAAATATTTTTCTTACCAATATAAAAATCTGGTGCGTGTCCAGCAACAAACGGAGGAAAATCAGGGTGAATGATTTCCTGCATTTTTAACTCTTTTTGCATTTGAATGAGTTTAGGCACATAGTCTCGATAAAATGCCAATTCTTTCCAGAAAAAATTCGTTTCATTCAGAAAGTCTTGTCTTACTGGATTTAATGGGTAACATTTTGCTATCAAGTAGGCAGTTTCTTTTTCTCCGGCTCCACTTTCAGATTTTTGAGAGAATTCCACTTCGATGGCGTACATGATACTTGAGTATTTGTCCCCGACATTGCTTCCAGAAGTGACTTTGTAATTGTTAATTTTACGTCCTAGCGCTTTCTCCAAGAAGTCTTGAGATATTATATCGGTCGACATATTTTCACTCATCGTAGCTTTTTCGTATGAAACAATTTTTATATAGAATTTTGTTAAAAACTTGACTTAATTTCAAGAAATCTGCCTATGTACTTAATCAGGACCAATGCAAAACTTGAAAGGCCAATTTAATTTATTTTCCATGTATTTATTGTCTTCGGGCGGTGTATAATGTTTCTCTTGTGTACTGCATGGCTGAAGAGATTTTCAATGTCAACTCAAGGTTGTGATTTATACAAAGAGCAAATTTAAAACATTTTAATATGAAACACATTGTAAATTGTTAGATGACAGCCTGCATAGTTTAGTTGCATCATGCTGATATTCCTCAACAGATTAATAAACTCATCTAATTAAAAACGCAATTAAATTTCAAAAATGATTTTTATTTTCATCTAATACTTCCAATGGTATTCGCTTTCCTGGATCACTAATATTATGAATTGGTTACGCAAATTATATCAGGTATTTAATGATTCAATTGTACACCATTCTGTACTTATGTAACACACTGATAGTGTTTCATGCCAGTCACTTATGTAGCCATTGCATAATATTTTATTGATATTGCAATTAAATAATATATATATAAGATTGGCATAAACTTTAAACATGCACTTTCATATGTTGCGTTATATGCTAATGCAAAATATCAATATTGAAGATAACGTTAACACAATGTGCTTATGATTATTCAGTAACGGCATTATTTGATGGAAACGGCAAAGCTCTGTCTGTCTGTTTTTAATTTGCATTTTATAATATTGTGAAAGTGAATGCATGCAGTCAGAGTAATTATATCATACTGTTACTAAACCATTTTCACACAGTTGACTTCTTCATGCGGCTGTTAATTTTACCGAGTCAGTTCACATTGTAGTGTCCACTCCGTTACTTCCTTAGTTCGTTACAAATGGTTTATTACGCAAGGAAACTATTAATAAATGTCAAATTGTTTCAATAACTCAACTCAATTGGACAATTAAAATTACTTCAATTATACTCATGATTAACCGTTTGTATGAAACCAAACTATATTTTCGCTTTTTATACCACTAGAAAGGTATATAGGTGTTATATAGGATTATTCGTTAGTGATTGAAAGTTTGAACTACATTGCATTGCATGACAAACTATTTTTGTTTGTTACACTGAACGTAAGCTGGTTTTACACCTTAATTCTCAAGAAAGCCCATTTCTATCGATAGAAGTTTGTATTTCCATTATACACCAAACTGGAATCATTAAACACTACAATGAAGGCAACTTCCTTTTTAAAAATATTTTTCGTCGGTATTCTATAGAATGCCGACCGAAATCAACATTTTTGAAAGAATATATTCCTTTAAAATTAGTTTGCTTTTTTCCTGAAGTTTTTTTGGTGTCATTATTCATATCAGTTCCACTCCGTCTGTAAGTAATAGAATCTAATAAGCTTCAGTAACTCGTATAATATAATATCCTAAATCATTTCTTTCCGATTCCCATAAAAACAATTTCATTTAACGGTTAATTTTCATAATGTACATGTATTCGACGAATAGAGGTGGAGATTACACATTTCAGTTATGTAAAAACTTGCCAGTGGGTGCCACTGCAACTTCAGATAATGCCGATGCCCGCGTGCGATCAGTCAAATTTTTGCTTTTTTGAAATATTTATAAATGACTGTAAAATAGCCGTACCAGAATTTGGTCTTTTATGCTATAATATTTTATACACGCGAATATGATTGTACCTAGTTGGTGAAATTCGTCCGATGCGCCAAGTTGTTTACTTAAACTTAAACCCGATCTCCGAAATAGACCCTAAGGAACGATTGCAGCGGTGGTTAATAAAATCACATACGCCTGAAATGATAACATGATGCCTCAAGATATAATGTGTGAACAGCCCAAATTTTCTTTAATATAAATGACTAGAAAATAGTCGTAGTAGAGTCTTCTTCAACTTACACGGTTATAACAGTGCAAATAGTGGCATGTCCTGATGAAGGACGTAAATAACGCTAAAGAAGAGAGGGGGAAGCTTTTGTGAAACATGTGTGCCATCCAATTTTGAAAATGAGAATATTTGCAGTCCAACCCACAATTTTTTTCACTTTTTATGATTTGATTTAATATTCTTGGTTTTTATTTGGTTTTCTATATATTGCCTTGCTGTAAAGTGTTTCGTTTATTTATTCACACATCTTTCCCATTAATTTATCTGACACTTTTAAGGCGATAATCCACAAAATAAATTAACTTTGTTATCACAAACCAACAAGCTTAACGCTTAGTAGACAGTAGGCACTTCAATATGAAGTTACACATCAGCGAAATAAATCCTACTTCATGTATTACTAATTTAATACCAGGTAATACATTCTTTTCCCACTGGAATGCCATTTGTTCTGTAGCATTTACACTGCAAAGATTCGTTGCATGGAATTATTAAAATAATATATTTTACATTAAACTCGACTCAATTATTTTAGTTGATACGAACGTGATACAATTTACATTCAAAATGTTGAATTGCAAAATAATTGTGTGCGTTTGCCTTTCAATTGCATTCCCATCAAAAGTTATTTCCAGCAGTGAGACGAATTCGGAAATCCTCAGGAGCCACGAACGAACTCCATATGCCACTTACAGTTAGTCTTGAAAAATCATTCGTCTTTAATACATTTGTGATATTGAACGTTTTGCAACACCCTAATTACTAATTTAATACTGCAAGATTTAATCTGCCATCCGATTTAAAGTTTTGGCACATTCATTACATATAATCTATAAATACAATTATTTTAGACACATGTGGGGGTTACGTCCAATCCAAACTTGATCAAACCGTCGTTATAGAATACAAACCGGATGAAGAATATGAGAATGATGAATTTTGTGTTTGGGAAGTTAGACATGAGGAGAATCACGAAACGTTGTACACAAAAACACAAAGTGGCTTTGAGGTCGGATATGACTATCTTCAGATTAATTATGTCACGTCTTATTACCATCAAGTTACACCATCTTACTATCAATTAATGTAAATAATTTTGTTATTATGGGACTTTGAGAATACCCAATCGGGAAATTTATATGTGCCGAAATAAATGTTTTCCTTTACTTTTAGGGGGAACACTACAGGCATAGAACAATATAATACACGTTCCGAAATTGACTTCGTCATATTTTCGACCGATTACTCAAATACGGGAACTGGATTTAGATTAGAAATTGTGGGGTATACTGAAAGAACTAACGCTAGATGGCAGGACGATTTCATGACCTTCTCACCAGTTGGAACTACCTCAATGATACCATACCATTCCCATATGTTTCAATCATTCTTCATTATACCAAAGCTAAAATCTGTTCCATCTCTTGAACTGAACATAGAATATATGACAGATCGATTTTGGGATAAGATTTCCGTGTATAGTATGGAGCGAAATGGAAAATCAATTAGATTCAGGCAGCATTCCAGGGAGTAAGGCCAATATTCTTACTGTGCCACTTTTTGTGCACTTCCTGAATAAAAACACTGAATAAAAATAATTTGTTTTATTGTTTGTTTAGATTGGCGGGAAATGGCAGCGCTACATTTGAAACGGTTTACTACACAAATTTTATTGTCCTTTTCTATGTTGAATTTAGTGGACCTACTCCTGAGTACGGTGGTATAACCCTAAATTGGCAAGTACCAAACGGTAACACCACTGAATAGTACGTACTCTACCTACACGTAAAAGGTTGTTAAACACGTTGGTCAATCGGTTAGAAGTTCGCTTGGTCAATGGTAATCTGTCTAACTGTTATCAAGAATGAAATGCTCTTTAAATTTATAGTAATCATAATAATCAATTCAATTCAATTTCAAATCATTTTATTCAATTAATAAATCCTAGTGTCATACTATAATTCTTTTGCAACTCGGGTCGGATGTCATTCTTACTTTTTTAACATTTACCTTGCATAGATTCGTTGTACGAAATTATTAAAATATTACATTATACATTCAATTAAAGTCAGTTATTCCGTACGGTCCGTACTACTATACTTCTCTTCAATCTGGGGACTTAGTTCGGCAGAAAAGCTAGAAGTTTTTCAGATAAACTTTTTACGGCAACTATTTTATTTAAAGCAATGGGTATCATAAAACGTTTTCCGTTTAGAATTATTAATAAAGCCAATTCAACTATCCCTAGTAAAGAACACACTAAATTTCATCTGCAAGTTAACATCAAAGCAAACTGATACACTTCTGCATCAATGCTACAAAGAAATGAAAATCATGAAAAATCTAAAGCACACATGGTTGAATCAATTCGAAGCTCTCTTAAATAAATTGGAAATTCACCAGCACATTAATTGCGACACGCTGGAAAATAACTCGATAAAAGAAAACAACTTAGAAATACTACAAATCGTAAAGATCTTGGAAGATAAAATTGTGTCAAGAGACATAGCCCATCTAAACAGTCCTGTCAACGCGGTCAACAAATTTTCTGCGTATAGAATGAACTATGGTTTTTATAAAACCTACGTTCTACCTCAAAAATATTTGAACTACAATCTTATATGGGAAGTTACAAGATTATTTTTTCAACTGAAGGTTTTTGCTGACCATATTGCACCCCAAGGAAAATGCATGAAGCTTGGAGTTCTAGAAAATCTTGACAGGCCAGAATATGAAAAACTTTGTACACTCTGCAAGGAACAATCTGAAGATTTAATTCACATACTACTTGTATGCCGCCACTACAGCTACTACAGAAAAATCTATATACAAAACACCCAAACTATATTTACTCTTATTAATAATCCCAATCCACCCACAATGAGGAAGCTACATCTGTATTTGGTATCACGGTATCAGTCTATTTGCTAAGAAATGAATATTTAACGTTATCATCTGGTTGTATGTAAAAAGACATAAATAACCCCATTTAGAATCGTAATTTGTGTGATATGCTCATTTTTGTTTATATATTGCAATATTATTCCTAACTTATCAATTGAAGAATGTAATTTGAAATACAAACTGATGTGATGTGAAGGCTGAGGCCATATCATCCTTAATAAATACTATACTATAAGTCAGTTATTCCAGTAAATGTGAAAGTGATACAATTAAAATTAAAAATGTTCAAGTGTTACAAAATAATTGTGTTTATTCTTTTTAATTTGATTGCCATCAACAGTTATCTCTAACAGTAGGACGAATTCGGAAATTATCATGAGCCATGCACGAACTCCATATGCGATATGCCACTTACAATTAGTTTTGTAAAAATATTTGATTTTAACTCAATTATAATTTTGAACGTTTTTGCTACACTATGTTTAATAATTTAATGCTGTCAGGTTTAATAATCCCTCCGATTTAAAGTTTCAGCGCATTTATTATATAATCTGTAAATACAATTATTGTAGATAGTACATACATGTGGGGGTGTCGTTAAGCCAAACTTGACCAAACCGTAGTTTTGGAATACAAACTGAATTACAACACCCCATTCTAAATTGTAAACAGTTCTGTAACCGTCTGGTTATTACAGATGTCAATATCTCGATCGTTCAAAATGTTTACTGCTAAGTACATTTTTGCGCAGATACATAGATACACAGATACATAGACTGAAAGACAAAGCAAAAACATGTAGTTGATTCGAAACTAAATAATAACTGTAGGAAGTGACTTACAAATATGTACTTAATAAATAAATAATTTGCGATGGACGATAATGGGTAATATATTTCTTGTATTTGTAAAATCGTTTATTATTTGCAAATTGAATGAATCCATACTAATGAGGATGCAAACTATGAGATGGAGGACAATGAATATCATATATTATAAATGATAAATTTAACAGTTACTTCCTGATGCTTGATTTATTTTTTAATTGTTTATCTGAATCTGTCGATGACGGTATCATTATCCGCATAAGTTTAATATAAAAACAAAATCAAATGCAGAGCAATCAACTTGATTAGATTGAAGAAGGAAATATGGTAATTATAAATTAAATATTGTTTACCACCAAATTCATTGGCAAATAATATATGATTTAATGTATAATTTTTATATTTCCTGTCGATATGAATCGCAGGTAAATGTTCATTTCAATATGTTAAAAATCAGTTTTATAGAATAAATTAAAAGTCGCATGTTTTTTATTGTTAAATTCTGCTAAAGCCATATGTGGTACGGTAGGCTTTAGTGCCGGTATTACGATGCTAATTTAATGGAATTCAGCTCCATTCCATTCCTTCAGTTTTGGTTTGCCATTTACATTATTAAGTAGCGTAAGCTGCTTCATAAGGATGGTGTGGACGTCTGTCTGTCCGTGACCTCAATAATTCATTATTGGATGAACACAATTAGTTCAAATTTTATACATATATGAGCTACGGGTCACAATGAACGTCAAGTTCAAAAATGGGTTCAATCGGTTATAATCAGAAGGAACTACAGACTGTCAAAATTTTGAAATATTAGGTTTGTTCAGTTCTGTTAATTCGTTCCAAATTAGTTAATACGGTTAACACCAACAATAAAAACTCTTTTGACAACAACAGTTGGCAAATCAGTTGACAACAGTAAACAAATGTTAGGTAACATAAACAGTTGTGTATCTTACGCTACTTTATTACATCCGTTTTGCAATGGTTAATTCGGTTTTCCACAGAAAACAAAATTTATTGTGAATCGTATGTGATTAACCCAAGGATCCATAGGATAAAACCCATCACAGTCAATTGAGTCAATCATATTTATATAAATAGCTAAATGTTTGTACGTTTGCTGCATACTTAATACTTGCACAGTAAAAGCCGCATAGGTTCTGAATTTTTACAGTACAGAATACATTTCTTCAAGAAAAGTTATTTTAAAATGTTCAAACCAACTAAAATTGTATTTTTATTAATTTTTTCGCTTGATATTGCTTTAATCCCTTTTGTTTCATGCGAGAATAATGAAACGGAGAGTAGTACTACCAACGATATCGTCGCCGACAAAATGAAGACAAAAGTTAACGATAACCTTCAATTGGCCGCTCCACGTTTCACGTTTCCCAGTAAGTATTACTTAACTTTTTCTAATAACACAATCTTGAGTTTGAGTGTATAACGTTTCGTTTGTTTGAATATCAGTTAGTTTCTAACATGCCTGGAGTTCATAATAATTTAATATTTTGTTCAGTTGTAGCGAGAGATTGTGCAGAAGTGCTGACCTACTTCCCCAACGCAAGAAGTGATGTTTACAGAATTTCTCCAATTCCTGGAAATCCCATAGAGGTCAGTTATAACCAGAAAATCCAAACTTATTGGAAATAAGATGTGATTACATGCATTTTATCAA
>JABASD010004853.1:0-14139 GCA_019776165.1 Pogonognathellus flavescens | reverse complement strand
TCTTCGAACTTAACCTCACATTGGACCTCAATAGTACATATAGCAAATTTGAAGTCTATCGCTCAAACCGTTCTTTAGTTATCGTGCTTACGGACAGACGGACAGACGGACAGACGGACACACGGACACACGGACAGGGCGAAATTATACAAACAACTGACGTTGTTTAATAAATCGGGTAGATATATTATAGTCTAGATAGTTAGGAATAGTAGCTATTTCTGTAGATATAAAAGTAATACACAATTATTTTTCAATACCTACTTGTATCTGTTAAAAAACATTTTAAAATTAAATGAACTGGTTTATTATTGATGATTCTATTATCGAGCATGGAAAATTATATGATTTAGTAGGTAAAATTATAAGCTAGTCTTACAGTCATAAATGCATGAAATGGGCACTTCAAAATTTGTGCTAGTTAAATATACTTTATTTTTTTGTAGTACTTAAACTATTTTTTATATATACGATTTATTGTTTGACATTATGTAAAATCGTTTAATATTACAAAATGATTCATTAATCATTGCGTACTAAAAGGAATATATTATTTTTTGTACCTAAAGTTAGTTATTGGGAAAGCAGGTGAACAAAGAATTGCGTGTCTTATTTGCTTTGAAGAAAGGTACAATTCATTTGATAGAGGCAGACACGGAAGAATTTAGCGTTGTGCTCTTTCTTCATATTATTTGTCATGTTGGACAATGGAAGAAAACTTGGCTTCACAATTTAAGACTAGGTAGATTCCATTATTTTATTTTATGAGAAAAATAGAGGCCACCTCTCTGATGTATAAATCCAAGTAGTATTTGTCGCTAGGAAGTTTGATGCATGGAGAGAAAGTTCGAGTTGAACAGCTTTCGCAGTTCCTTTACAAAGTTTGTTTTCATATGTAAGACAATGATAGCAATGCCAGCAAGATACGCTTCCTCAAGATGTATTATCACGAAAAGAGCAAAACTATTGCCATCGGCACCAAATGAAAACTTTGAAGGCCTTATTCTTGAAATATTTGTCTCGTCTACAAATAGTACTTAAAGGTATATCAGATCCACTGAGACCTGCATGGGTTGCTACGTAGGTCCCTCTTGCTTATATAAAGATATGAATAGACACACGCTCCTTCATACAGCCACACCAAATTCCAGAAAAAATGTTTACAGTATCCTCTCAAGTACCCACCACCCACTCATTCATTTTATCATTTTCGTCAGTCAACTGGTTGCTTAAAAGTATTCAAACAAAAATTACTATTTAACTTCTTGTTAATTCAACTAAGCTTTTCTAACGATGTCATTATTTGCAACAGGAAATTTATACAGATTCAATTTGTACAGTAACATTTGTTTTTGTGGATGTATAAATCCGAAAATAATGTACTTTCGTAGATACACTAACAAAGTATATTACCAACAATTCTATGTAAATACTTATCAGATTGAAACATTTTTTTCCAAAGAATTCCAAACTTTGTTACCTGTGATCATAATTTGTCTATGGGCGAAGATGCTACTTAAGCCCGTGAAAAAGTAATGAGAAATAATCCCTTATGCGTGACTAACTTCTGTATTACTAATACATAAGCATCCCAATCAATAAATCTGTTACTGTACTTTTTCTGACACTCTTTTGAATAAATGGCTATACCCAAGGTAGCTGCAGAGATCTCTACAGCTACCATCTCTACAGCTACCTTGGCTATACCTAATATACAGATTTCTACTGAATACAGATGTCTATAAACTTCTAGTGAATTTTTAAAGCGAGAAGTGTTAAAAAATCTTTTCTGGAAAATTTTTTCACTACGGTATTAATTTAATGTAAAGTATTTTCGTTACAGAGTCTCGTTTATACAATGCACCTATTCTCAAAATTAATATCCGCTATTTGTTAAATTAATTGAGGTTTAATCAATCTAATGTATTTTGCTTTACATACTTGTACCATCAACTTTTGCTGTGGTGAAATTTTATTCTATTACTCTGAAATAGTTATCAATCACGTTGTTCTTAAGGTTACTTCTTTACCTGGTTTCATTTTAGCCCAGATTTTTCCCAAGTGTAAAGAATCTTATTCGATCTCTGTATATTAAATCGTGGTGCGTACATACATATTGTGTCTTCGCGTTGAGAACAGAATTAGAATTTCCAGGAACGCAAGCGGTTTCTACCAAGGAAATATGGACATAAAATATACGGAAAAACACTGAAAATAACGTTATATACTGTATTTAACGTATTGAGATTGTGCACAGGAGTGTACATGCATTTGACATGCATAGTGCTTGATACACTGACAAAATGTATTGAACTTACTATTGAATATTTTTGTGAGAACGCTTAATTTATGGAATCAATATCGCAAAATTACAATTTTTCATACATTCAACACACGGTAGTATTTTTTTACTATTTTTCCAAACGGAATTAGTTTTTTAAGTTTTGTAAAAAACCTATTTTTTCGTATAGTACCTCAATCTATTTTCCCGTTATTTTCAACCCTGGGTGAGAGTTGAGTTTGAATAATAAAAAGTGACTCAACGATTAGTTGCATACAAAGTGGCTTTCCCTGTAGAAAATTTAGATTTATATAGAACATTTTAAATTTCGTTATCAGAACATCTTATTTAGCGTCGATTTCTCGTGTGGCTATGACGTTCCAGTTTCTGCCCAGTTCATTGGAATTCCAGAAGTGTGTGAATGTTAACAGTTGAGTAATCAGTAGGATTGTATTCCGCTACGCAGTGTACGTAAATATCAGTCATAAAAGTAAGAATTAGTGAAGTAATTATTCAAAAGGAATTTGACACAGCGTAGCATCGAAAAGTACGAGACACGTTTTAGAAACAACCTTAAAATGTCAAATAATGTTTTGCACAAGGAGATTTTACGCTTGGAATTGCCTCACAGAGTATTCCGCCACGTATTAATGCGGCAAGCATGCAGAAAAGTATTAAGTAGTAAATAAAAGCATTTGCTTTGTGTACGATAAGGAAAAGCCTACAGGAGAATTTGTTCTCTGTGCAGATGAGATTACAGTCTACTTAATATTTGTTTATGTGACTTAGTCAGTGTCAGTTGAAAAGTTACAATAATAATAATATGCTCTAATCAGAGTGCAAAAGTAGAGTTGCTGAAGGCTCTGTCTAAGATTTGGATTTGGACTCACAGAACTGAAAACTTGAAATTGAATCAACGTTTTCATTTGCAGATGTTCTCACTTCTTCAGTGCATCCATACTTGAAGACGAGAAAAAGAGAAGGAGAGATAGAGATAGAGAGAGGAGCACTGCTTGTAAAATTAAGTCAACTCAAGTGGTCGTTGATGAGACTGCATAATGAGAATTATTCGAATTCGAAATAGCAATCATCACAAGTCTTGGTCGTTAATTTACTAAGAAAGTGCTACATAGAAATCTCTTCGTGTTTCTTTTCGTTTGTTTAGTGGAAGCTTTCTTTGTGCGCATCACTTCTCTGTTCATCTTTTTCTATACTCTAGAACAGGAAATGAACCATCAGAAACAAGTGTCATCTCAAAAGTACACACAGGGTTGAAAATACATCTAAATTAATTTTTATTGCAAACATAATTTCCGTGGGCAGGATTCAAAACTGAAAATGCAATTACTATACAATCTACAACGTGACGTACAGTATGCAAATGTAAAGAAATTCGTTGGTAATACCATAAAAGTACATTTAACTACATATACCTACTTAGATTCTTCCTATATATGAATGAATACAAGAATCATAAAATACAAAAGAGATGCGAGATATATTGCCAAAATTTAATTATATCGACATAAGTACCTATATATTTAATATACAGATAGCTTTTTGGGTATGCAATATAACTATTTTCCTATAAATAGGTATGAATCTGTGAAGAGGAAGTATTTGTAGAATATTAAATAATTGTCAATAAATAAAGAAACGCTTATTTAAATTTTATATCCTATAATATTGATTGAAGGCATAATTAAACAATCAGAAGCTCTCAAAGCACCCTGCCAATGCCAATCCTATACTTCAGATTTGAATCAAGTAACGTTGGACGTAGCTAAATTAATAATTATGAGCCTTTTAACCCTTAAACAGTCAACATTGTGCGTGGGCACACAGAATATTAGAAATATTGAATACGAATTCTTTCGTCACAGTAACATTATTATAGTTGTATGACCTGCTTTTATAAACTCTTCTTTGAAGTTACTTAAAAATTCTTATAAAAAAGATCCCACCAATGATTCATGAATCTATAAACATACTTTGCGATTACGTATATGGATTATAATTGAGCAAATGAAACTTTTTAAAACACTATTTTGTATAGTTTAGCGAAGACTAAAATAAAGCATGCTCTGTTGTAAGTACACTCCGAGCTGTATTGGTATTTTGTATAAAATACGAAATCGTACTAATCATGTTGAAATTTATGATGAGTTGGTATTAGTGTTGAATGAAAACACATTTTGATGCGAATTCTTTGGATTCATTTTAATCTCATTATGGAACTTCCTTGGAATTCTTGTGCATTCATGAATATTCAGGAATCTTTGTCACTCAAATGTAATTGCGGAGAACTTGGTTATGAATCAAATAATATTCTTAGTCAGTTTTCAAAAAATACTTATGGGTGCCGAATTTAGAACTTATATAACAATATAATCTTTATTCTAATTACTTTTACATAAATAATAAAATTGTGCCGTATGAAGGGGTGACCCAGTTTTAGATCTCACAAGGTCTTTTAGATTAAAGCTTGTTGTATGTCTGCACAGAAG
Organism: Pogonognathellus flavescens; assembly: GCA_019776165.1. Lineage (NCBI taxonomy): Eukaryota > Metazoa > Arthropoda > Collembola > Entomobryomorpha > Tomoceridae > Pogonognathellus > Pogonognathellus flavescens. The sequence goes on along the minus strand of JABASD010004853.1, from coordinate 9,351 downwards.
ATAACTGCAACAAATCTCATCGTATATTAATGAAAAATGACACAAGCATGTAAAATGACAAGACCAAGGCTAGTTCGTTATGCATTGAAATTCCTCGAAACGGTTGTGATGTCAAATAGCTCAAAACTGACACAGGGAAAATATTACACAATATGAAAAGTGGACTATCTACTTTCTTTCTTTATCTGATATAAATATTAGGGTACTAATTAAGTTGTCATACAAATAAATTAATTCAAGGATACAGTTTTGTGTTGTGCGTCATAATCAAAAAAATATTAAAATACATGAAATAATAATAATATTATGTGAAAGTATCATAATTTCATGTAATATTAGTGGAAGACAAAACATTTTTCGTGAAGTTTAATATAGTTAAAAGCGTTTACAGAAGCAAAGCTATTGTTTCCTCTTTTGGTATCCTTTATTCCAATCAAAATAACTGTAAGCTTCCAAACAATCCACTCACTTTAAACAAAGTCGTCTAAGTTCTTGTAATTTCTGCTTCTATTTAGGTCAGATAATTGCTGAACTCTAATTGTCTAACTCGAGTTACTTTGTTGGTGTAAATTTATTGTCTATCCCACATAAGCATGCTTTCATCGGCAAGCACTTTCTAACTCAATAGATTACTGGCCTCTCGTTAGGCAGACTGTATTTTAAGGATCTGGTCAACAGTAAATCCATGTTTCTTGACGTATAATATGACACATTCACTAAAATACCACTTTTATGATAACTTTAACTTTGTCAAAATATTACAGCTTCATGTGAAAATGTATGACAACTTAAAAATAACTCTAAATATTATAGTAATTTCAATTTGTGTGTACTGCTTGCAATTTGCAACTAAACTTCTTAAGGAGCGAGCTAAGGTGAGCCTCATTTATAGGAATGTCTGTAGGGAACGTTAATTTATATGTTACATTGTATACTGTGCTAAACTCTGTAATCTGTTGTAAAGGCCAATGGCCATATCGTCAATAAAACCTTACTAGTATAGGAATGTCTGTCTAACTGTCGATCTATCTATAATGTACCAATCTTATGCATGTAATATATTCTACTGTTTACGTGTCTGCCTTACAATTAGTGACATCTCAAGAGCTAATTAACGTAATTCTTCCCAACTTTGTGTACATGTTCTTGCGATTACAATGAAAGTGAAGTTGAAAAACGGCGTAACAAATTGGTGACCTAAGTTATGACCTTATGAAGTTGTTTATAGAAAGGGTCTGTTAGTCTTTCAATCAACTCGCTGCTTTTTACATCCGTTTCACTATGATGTATGATTATTACCGATCATATACAAATGATACAATTTCTTCCGACACTTATTGACATTTATTTGCAAATGGTTTATAAAAGGAAAAATCATTTGTGAATTATAACTGTCAAGCATATTTTGGGATATCCTAGCAAGACTCAGTATTCTAATTGAGATTTTTAGTAAAAAAGTGCTAGTTCATTAGTAATTAATAATATATTTGGAAAATATTAGCACAATTATCTGTAATACCCTTGCAACGTTAGGCGAACAACGTATTCACGCTAGCCTGTATCAAACTGTCGTACCTTCTCAGGAGCAATGGCGTACCCAGGATTTCTATTTGGTGGGGGCACACAATAAATTTAGTGCAAATGAGTCTCGCGAAAAATTATAGCAAATTTAGGTTACAATATAGCAAAAAGACACTAAATTCGCGCGCGAAAATTTTGGCGATTTTTTTTAATTTTTTAGACATTATGCCTTTTTCACTGAATTTTGAGGAGGAGCACATGCCCCAGTGCCCCCCTCTCGGTACGTCCTTGCTCAGGAGTTAAATATACAATTGGAGTAAAATTGACGAAAATCATCATTAAAGTGCTTTTGATATAGTTTGGAAATATTATTAGCGTATAAGTTTTAAATTATGCATGAATGGTTTTTTTAGACGGTTAGAGATAGAAATGCCGAGAAAGGCTGATTAAAGCAGATTTGAAAATTGTCCTCATTTGAATTAAGGTTTACAAGTATTACACTTTGTGTGTTCATGAAGCGCTGAATTTGCAAATAGAAATGGGACGAGTAGCGTAGTGGGGACCTGAAAATGCTTCTGCAGTGTGCACATACATTTTTAGTCTGCAGTCATTTCTGTTAATTGTAAGTATTTGTACTTGGTTATTAAAACAACTGAGTAAGCGTTTCATTTGCGGTTATCGTTCCGTAAATAATACGGATTATGGAAGTGGATTTTGCAGAATAGCAATGCACTGGAGAAAAGGAAAACTTTGCAATATATTTGGGTGCTCGTGTTTAACAGCGCCTTCCTTGTGCATCAAAGCATTATACCTTTTAAACTCTGCTCACTCACTAGCTTTTTAGCAAATGCATTCGCCTGAGCATTGTAAATGTAGCATCACTGATTACATTTTACTCGTTTGGATTTGTGTGTGGGAGCCAAAGTGCTTTATAGTCGTTAATTAACAAGATTCACAAACGAAATAATGTTCACCATTCAAAAAGATATGAGCAACGAAGCGCAATAGATTTGAAGAATGACTTTCCCAACTAAAAACTGAAATCGGATTAAATCCCTTTTCATGGGCTCCCTTTTCATATTAATTTCAAATAAATATAACATAGTGCACAGGAATGAATCACGAAATCTATCTTTTGCTTCCTTTGGACCTTTGCTTTCTTTGTTTACATTGAATTTGGAATTAATATAATAATTCCATTTCTACCATACTTATAAATGTAATATTATGTGTCTATCTTCTGTTCCAGCTAAAAGATCCAACCCTACTTAATACATTATAAGCTGTTGAGATCATTATAAGTTTTGTCTTCGTTTCGATACTCCTTTTCCCTAGAATCAATAAATTTTCTGAATCGTGCTAAAAATAAATCAACATATGTAAGTCTAATACGTCTGATTCCTAGGTTATAATGACAATACTCTATTCGAATCATCATACTCTCCTACTAATGTATTATGTGTGGTGACTTGGCTTTAACGTTCTTTATAAGCATCAATGGAAAAGATTTTAATTTCATTTCTAACTTCAAGCTTTAATGAACTCTTACATTTGGGTTAAATTATTGAAATAAAGGAACTGAATGGTCAATTCCATATTGAATAAGCTAATTAGAAGTGAAAAGGTTGTCTGTGGTAAATTATTTTGAATGAAGCGAAATATACGAAATACGACATTCAGAAATTCTAATGCAAAGCAGGCAAAGAAACCACACCGACCTGGAAACCTTTTGCGTACAAACGGTCGAAATTAGCCATACACAGGAGAATATTGGAGCGGTTCGTGGAAATTCGCAGAGTTCCACTCTGTAGATAATTAGGACTTTCTCTGAAGGTCTTCTTCAGATAGCACACTGACTCGAAATTAGTTCGCATGCAAAGAAATGAATTTGAGAATATAAATTGCTTTGCCAAATGAAATCTCTCGGTTTTATTAATACAGTAATGTTGTTAGGTGCTTCGATGATCGTTATCAATCCTCGCATTTCTTTTCTTCTTTTTGTTTACAGCCCATAATATATCACCACTAATAATAGTGAATTCCACACATGTATGAGTCTCATACAAATATTACAAAAGGCGAAGCTCTTTTCTGAATAATATTTCGTACGTTATAAACTATTATTACGATTATCATCATTAGAGCATGGACAAACGGATCATTACAAATAAATCGTTGCATGCACACTACAAATATAGATTCGGGGATAGCTAAAGAATGCAATTACTAAAGCCATAATATTGCACTTTAGTCCTTATTATTGATGAATTGAATTTATAATTAATTTATACTTTGTTTGTGTTTATCTGCGAATTGCAGACGCAGGCTAATACTATCCAAATCGAAATCCGAGGCCCTCATGAAATACAACAAGGTGAATGGGAAACATTTTCAATTAAAGTTTATTACAACTTTCGCATCGAAGGATTCCGACTTACATTAATGCCCAGTACTTCAAACAAATCTACTCATCAGGTATTTAATTATTTTTTTAATTAAACCTTAATTAGTGTAATAATAAGTCGGTAACACGAATTAAAACAATTTTAAAGAAAAATCGAATATGCTATGTGTGTATCTAATTTTAATTACAAAATATTTTTATAGAATTCATTGATAATATGGATCATCAAATTTTTTAAATTTAAATTTTCTCAAATGAATGAAGATAATTGTTAATTTTGTATTTGTAAATGTGTTAGCATCTGTGATGCAAAGTTGGAGTAGTATTATCGTAGATACGAATAAGCAACTGCTTAATTGAATTTTTATAATAGTTCAGCATTTTTACCCTTAAAGTAAGGATGGTAATTTTTGAATTATAAATTAAATCCTTACTCCTAATTATTTTTGGCATTGTATTTTTTACACAATGCATATTGTACCTAGATGATTAACAAGTGGTTATTTTAAATGGGACATTTTTCCATTGTTTGCCATTTGTTAATAAAGTAATTTCAATGCAATTAAGGCTGAGCTAATTGAAGTTTTCACACAAAAGATTACATTTAAAAAATGGGTTTAACCCGTGATTTATTTGTCGACTAGGAAAATCCATTAAGTATAAGCAGCATAATATAGCCAATAAATGACACTTTTTATTATTTCGGTTTAATAGCAACTGATTCTTTGAGATTGTATTTTGTGAGTGTATTGGGAAAAATCTTATAGGAGAATAGAAGTATTGATTAAACGAAAGTGTTTTTGTACTCTTGGGACTTGAATTGAGCGAATGGTTGAGATGTAGTAGTTTTGTTTTACGTGTAGATATAGCAGTATGCTCAAGTCACTTACTTTCTTGCATAGGATGCCATATCAGTAGGGGACATCCGAATGGTGAAAGCCGGAGAGGACGTTTCCGCTTGTTCCACTCTAAATGGAGTTCAAGTTGCGTGTAAAAAGTCAATTGGGAGGAAAGGAGATTGGTGCTCCATTGAGTCGCCCTTGTTCCAAAAGTGTACTGAACATTTTCTGAAAAACAATGCAAGTGATGCTGATAGCGGTGAGTTCCTTTTGCTTGCATACACAGATCTCATTATTACACTTTTTCTTTCACATTCTGCATATAACTCAATAATAACAAAACTATACCTACCTACTATCTACATATTAAATACCTAGGTAATGTGCCATATGCCATATACGCACAGTTTTAAAACTTTCATGTTTTATGGTACTAAATAAAATTGCATATAGAATCTGGGAAGTTATATAGACTGATATTCTTTTATTGTATTAAGGGTGGCTGTACATTATTTTTAAATAATGGTGTTAACTATTATCAATCTTCTAGATCTATAAGCGAAACTTGGATTATACCTTCTGAATGGTTCTCATTGTTCGATCAAAAGAAATCCAAAATTGAATTTTCCTAAACTCTAAAATGATTGGAGGAAGTTCAAGAGAATGCTGCAGGCACATAGCAGCAATGGCAAATTCACAAGTACAAGTACATTCAATACAAGCCTGATTTTCAATTTTTTATAAAAAATTATATTCTTGACGCCCGTAATTTTCAATCAGTTTACTGTCAGATCGTTAGTAATCATGAAATTGAAGACTTGTTGGTGTAAAATGCATTCATTGGTATTGAATTGAATTTACTAGTGCTCTGTTTGAGGAATTCAATTTCAATGGCTTCTATTTTTCATTGGTATTCACGAACTCACTTAGGATCTATAGGTGAAATGATTGTGGTTTCAACTAGGCATTTTCACCGACCCTGGGTTTTCAGTGTGTTTATGTGCAATCCAATACATACACCTAATCATTCCTTTATATTCTGCAACACTAGAGATTGATATGCCTGGCAATGAGAGTGGTTGCATTATTGGTAGCTATGATATTTGTATATACACATTTCATTACATGGAATATTTCAGAGAAGTACGTGCATGAATATGTGATTCATGCTCTTGTTCTCTAACCATTCGTGTTCAACACATTGGTAATTGGGATTTCAAGTGCTTGTGTTTCATTTGTGTGGTCTGCTCTTGACTCCGCTTCCCTAGACCTAGAGCTCTTCACTTTTCAATTTCCCTTCCAGTAACTCTGAGCCAGAAGAGTATTTGTAAACGATTTCTCCTCTGCTTACACACTACATATTTGTATTGCCAAGTCTGTATTTACATTCTGTGCAACGATACAACCGCCGTACATTCTTTCTCAATATCATTCACAACCATGACTATTTGCTGAACAGTCAAGGTGACTCAAGTCTCGACCCATTGTATCAGCAGTCTAAAATTCAATACTGTAAATATTCAAATTATTATTTGCTCGGCAAAGCATAGCTCATAGCCGTATAATTTTCAGGTCATTTTTTGATACATACTGTTAATAACAATGTATTCTGCAAAACAATATTTATTTTTAATGAATGCAATTACAACACTCCAGTATGTGCGCATATATTTTTATTCGAACACTCTGCCCGTGTGTCTGATAGTCTGTCTATATTTACCTTATGCACGATAACTCAAGAACGGTATAAGATAATTCATTCAAACATGGTACACGTACTATTGAAGTCCTGCTCGGTCAACTACTTCATGACCTTTATTGATGGGTTTCATTTTGCAGCAGCAAGTTTCCTTCTTTTAAATGTTACGAAACCACGATGTTTAGTTATACCCTTTTTGATCAGTTTATTATGTAACGAAGTTACTTTATGGAAATGACAAATCTGTCCGTCCCTCCGTCTGTATTGGCTTGGCCACTATAACTTGAGAACGCGTTGAGATATTTTAATCAAATTTGATACACATAATACTAGTGACTAGTGAGGACATATGTGAGGCTAAGTTTCGAGATGGGTCAAACATTCAACTCATTCATGACCAAGACTTATTCACTCCCCCTCTCCTTTTTCATTATAATTACACGCCTCTGGGAGACATACAGTGTTTGAATATTTTCAGAAATGACAATTGATGTTTTTAATACAGTGAGTCAGAGTAGTTCTACTACTACTAACAAACATTGCTAATTAAATGTTAATGTTACCTTATCTTATTGTTAGTTCGTAACACAGCGTCATGGTTGACTTCGTTACTTTTTTCAACGGTTACAAATGGTTTATTAAAGTTGCCTTCACCTGGTGCTAAACATGTAGATGATTTCAAATGTGGGTAATTCCTATGTTTGTATAAAGTCTATATTGGCCGAAGTTTCATGTTGTTGTAACAACAACATTAAACATAAATATCACGTGAATATTGACAGTTTAGCCTTCTTGTGCACACGCCATGCATAAAAATTTGCAGCATTTGTCAGCTATTCTTGTAAATCTGCCTGAAAGAAATGAATATACAATTTGCCAAACTATCTGTGGTAAAAAATCTTTTCATTTTCTAAAATGATTTATGCCACCTTCCCTTGTATTGTCGTGGCATATGGGAAATTACCATTGCGATGGTTGTTGAAATGCTCAGTGGGTTTACAGAAAATGTGTTTACTAAATACTTCATTGTAGTATTCCATTAGTGTATATATACCTGAGCGTAATCATTTTTCTAAAGATTACATGGAAAATCCAATTACGTATTTATTTGAGTCTATTGTACTACACGGCGCCCGTTAATTCGTTGACTGTAGGCCACCGTTAGCTGAAGAAGCAATTTAGTTGTGACGATGTTGACCCACCCATAGAATTCTGCTTTTGTGCATTTGTACTTTATCTGAGATTGTATTGCTTTTATGTCTATCGCTGTCCCATCACATCCCCCATAACCCGCACAATGAAAAAAAGGACGTTTTAAACTGTACAAGAACTATTCGTATAACTGCACATTTCAGTATGTTGAGTAAAAGCAATTCTTTTGTAGCCAGCAGCTTATTCGCATCAGTCTGAAACGCTTAGCATAAAGATACAATTTCTATAGTAATACACATCTATGTTTATCGTTCGCTTAACTAGAATTCTATTTCTCATGCAACAATACCACATACAGGGTACCTCACTAAGTAAATGAAACTTTTCAGTAGTTAGTATATCTCCTTAGCAAAAAATAAAGAGACACTTAACATAGCATGGGTTAAAAATGTTTGTCGTTCAAAAAATGTTATTGCTGGCTAAATTATTGTTTTTATCTCGCACAAACTATTTGCATTTAATTTATGTCTACAACTGAAATTCTGGATTTTTTTCATAATTGCCTATTACTTATGAAAAACACATAAAAACAATCGTTAGAATGCACTGCCCTGTGTAAGTGTAGCTATTTATTACTTTTGAACGCAAGTTTAACCAGAACATTGTACATATTCTGATGAAAAGTTTTCCTAACTTTGTGAATGCCCTGTATTCTGTACCTATCACCTCTGATAGTTAGACAATACTATTCACAGCAGGGCAAGGACGTATTCGGTACGGCGTGCCTAGTTTGGATGAAGATGAATATAGAAATACACTTCTTAATACATTTTCCTAATATTTACTCTTATAGAAAGAGAAAGAGGCAAGAGAAGAAGGAAGAAAGTTGTTCAGCTTTCAGAGTGCTGAAGAATTGAGCCAACCAAATAACTGTGAAATGTTTCAGCGCCCTTTTACGTTTATGTTTATGACAAGATGAGATTTAGTTTTTGACTAGGCTTTTACTTGGTGTATGTGTGGTGTGTACAGCGTAAGGTTGAGTTTTGACATGGTCGACTCATTACTTTAGTACTCCTAGTGTCTCCTATTACTCCTTTACTATGTACAACGATCACTGTGCCACTCTACTAGCAACTGACTGCACACACCATTTCGTCTTAAGCTTTCTCTCTTTTCCCAAATACTCCTTCTTCGTCTTCTTCTCTTTTGGCTTGAATTGACATTACTTTCGCTGCCACACTACTTACTTCTCTCTCTCCCTTTCTTTCAGTTGACGGCCTTAACGTTGAAATTGTGTAAGTCTATGTGAAAATGTGAATGACAATCTTTGTACAGATATACAACAGTGTCTTTTGTTTCTACCGTTGCGTTGCTGGTTGATGGTTTGCTTTCTGGATCCTGGAACGACCAAAGTACCAACTACACACAGTTTCTAATATGGACATGGCGTTTTCTTGACTTGGCTTCACTTTCTAATATCATGCAAATGAAACGAAATGAAATCAAATGAAATGAGCAGAGAGTTGAACGGAGATGAAGTCAAGTCAACTGAACTAAACGTAAATGAGCGGCGATGAACTGATCTACTTGTAGTCGTCGTCGTAGTGGTAGCCGTAGTATTCGCTCCCTCTTTCCCCTTCCTTTTCCCGTCCGTTCTCTTTATTAAGTATCGTGAGATACTTGTATAAGAATGGGTTTTACGTCTGTCTGTCTGTCTGTCTGTCTGTCTGTCTGTC
>JABASD010004852.1:0-14140 GCA_019776165.1 Pogonognathellus flavescens | reverse complement strand
ATTTGCATTGATTTTCATTGCTTCTGAATTTATTATTGCTGATGCGACTGTTTTTCCTGACAAACCCAACGATTCTTCTACAGCAATCAACATTTTTAACTCTTCTTTAAATGGTCAGTTAATTTCAATTATATTGAAGGAGTCAAACAAAAAATGATTCATTTAGTAAAATTCCCTTCTGAATTGAACCCTTCAGAATATTCCAAAATGTTGATAACTCCATTATCAAAAGCGTATTTAGAGGGGGGTCACGGGTGACCGTGACCCCTCCCAAATGGCTAAAAAATAGGTTATTTGTGGCCAAAGTCCGCTAAAAACAATTGTTTTACGCGCCACTCCATATATTTGGCAAAGTGGCTAACAATTTTACAATATTTACAAACGTTGCAATTTACACATCAATTTGTTTAAACTTCAAATGAGTAACACTTGATACTAAATTGCTCGAATTGGGGGGTAACAATTATTAAACAACGAATGTTGTTTGCGTAATTACGCTCTGTCCGTGTGTTCGTCCGTTCGTCTGTCTGTCCGTAAGCACGATAACTCAAGAACGGTTTAAGCTTAACACTTCAAATTTGCTACACATATTATTGATGTGTAATATGAAGTTAAGTTCTTAGATGGGGTCAATCGGTCAACTCTTTCATGACCTTTGACGCAATCAATGTGTCGTGGTGTAAGTACCAGGCTTGTTAGTATTGCTCCGATATAAAAGAGAAGATACGTAATATCAATGCCTATGAGGAATTCAAATATAAATTTTCAAACGAAAGTCAAGTGAAATTATGCATAAGTTTTCAAGAAGCTGAAATGATTTTTCGTACAAAGTCGTCGACTAACAGTCAGTGTATTATACTTTACAAACCACGAAATGAGTCAATAGTGTGATTTTAAGTTTCAATGTTTTTAAATATTATGTAACTTCGTTGTTTCGCTACACCCCGCTGTTGACCGCTTTATTTTATAGATTAGGATTCATGTTTTCTCTCGGCCAACTTTAATTTTTCTTTTTAGAAAAAATAATAATTTAATCATTCAGTTAGGAGACCCAATTATATTATATAATATAGTTAACTTATACTGCTACTTACACTGTCACAATTGATATGTTGTTGTCATTGAAAAGATTGCCATATCTAAGTTCACAATACAGTGCTGCTATTCTCTGCGTCACTTCTTTCAACCAAAGACGTACCAAGAGGGGGGGCACTGAGGCACGTGCCTCACCCCCAATTCCGAGAAAAGTGCAAAAACTGTAGAAAAAATAGGAAAAAAACGCCAAAATTTTTGCGCTACGCGCGAATTTACAATATTTTTGGGTGATTTTTACCTGAAATTGTCCGAATTTTACGCACTGCGCGCGAATATGACACTTTTTTGCACTTTTCATTTGTTGTGTGCCTCTCCCTAACAGAAATCATGGGTACGCCCTTGCTTTTTACAGTTACGAATGGTTTATTAACTGACCATTTCATTTTATAAGTGTGATTTGGTCGATGGATAATTGAAATTTTACATTTTTATAAATCAAATAGAAATATGGTCGAACGAAGCAAGGGAAAAAGGGGAAACTACTAATCTTGTATCAGTAAAACATCCAACATCTAAAGCAACATCTACGCTACTACCTGGAAACAACAATGGTGAAATGGTAAAAAGTAATTATAAGGAAACTAAAATAAAATATAAAAATCTAATTAAAGTGGTAATGAAAGGAGAAACATTGCCCGCCAAAACACCCTTAGAATCTGCTACATCAAGAGTTTCACGGTCATTTTCTTTCCCTTTTGACAAAATAGAGAATGAAAAGTTTAAAAATGATAAGCGCATTGCCGCATTACCCATACTATCACAACGTCTCACGTGTTAGACGTGCTTCAGGAAAAAATATTAAACCTGTGTATAACGGAACTTTAGCACAGATTGGTTTTACCAGTGAAGCATTTATTCTTAAAATTCAGCTAAGCGAAATACAAAAAGACATACAGGAATTTAAAATGTCGTCAACAAATAATTCCAACACCAACATGCGACTTTCCGGCTTGGAATTTTCACTTAGAATTTTACAAACCTTGTTTGAGGATGAGAATGGGGAAATGGTTAAAAATATTTTAAAGCCAGAAGGTCTTATTGAAAGCTTGGGAAGTGAACTTATTGCTATCCAACAGCGGCATGAGGCGGAAGAAAATATTAAACTTATTCAATTGACTGATGAATGTATCAAAGCTATAAAGAATCAGAATTTTCAAACTGCTGAAGAAAAGCTAAATATTATAGAGAACGAAACTGCAATCAATTTCATTGTTAAAGAAGTTTACAACAATCAGCAAGCCAACTTTGGTTTGGTTTTGCAATTTGTAGAAAGTCTTACAACTGTAGAAGGAAGCTATTCAATTTTGAAAGCGCTAAGTGTTGAAATGGAAAGCAATGTACATCGGAATGCATCGCAGGTAATGAAGTTAATACAAAGTTTAAGAAAACATGTCATAAATCAAGATAATCTGCCATCAGAAGGTGAAGCGGACGTAATCTCTCTTGAAAGCAAATTGACTGATGCGTTAAAAAAAGTGGCAAAAGAAGAGTTCCAAGAAACAATGCTGAACGGTAGTTATAATGATGAACCTAATAAGAGCTTAGTCAATGACATATATGATTGGTCGTATGACATATTCGAAGATATTTTGAAAGATGTTGTAGATGAAATATACGGGAAATTGGACACTGTAAATTTAACGAAAATTATGAGTCATCAAAGTTTTCTTTTTCAAACTACTCTAGGATATGAGTTAGTATTTCACAGAATGAAAAATTGCAGTGAAGATTTGCAAATGGTTCCCATGATTGTTTTGGCTGAATACATACAAGATATTACTAACTGGGAATCTTATAGAAGCGGAAATATAAGAAAAACAATAAGGTTTAATAAACTAATGTATGATTTTGAAAAATCATTTAAAAATATGGCAGTAGAAAAATTAACAGACAGTTTGCAACAAGATATATATGAGTCAGAGGCAAACAAAAAATTATCCAACGCAGTGTATGATTATGACGAAAAATTATTTATTAACACAGTCAATATTTTGGTGGACGATTTATTCGACCGAGTAGATATCGAGAAACTTTTACATTTTTTTGATAGCCAAGACTATATACAAGAAGGTATTATAGGAATTATCACATTGTATAAAAAGATGGACATCTGCAATGCTTTAATTAGTATCAATGAGAATGTAATAAAATCTTTTCTACAAGTCATAAACAAAACTTTGAATTGTGATAACTATGACGTAGCTCCTATGGAAATGAAAATTAAATTGCAAACGTTAAAAAATGTATTTGAAAATAGGTTGAATCGCGAAAAATCGGTTAGTGAACTTATTGCTATCAAACAACGGGATGAGGCGGAAGAAAATATTAAACTGATTCAATTGGCTGATGAATGTATGGAAGCGATAAAAAATCACGATTTCCCAACTGCTGAAAAAAAACTAAAATTGATAGCGAATGAAACTACACTTAATTACATTGTTCAAAAAGTTTATAACAATCAGGTAGCAAACTTTGACTTGATTTTGCAATTTGTAGAAAGTCTTACAAATATAAAAATACGTTTTATGACTTTGAAAACGTTAGGTGTTGAAATAGAAAGTAATATACATCAGAATGCATCGCAGGTAATGAAGTTAATGAAAAGTTTAGGAGAAGAAGTCACAAATGAAAATATACTACTATCATGTCTTAAAGTGAATGCAAGCTCTCTTGAAAGCAAATTAACTGCTACGTTAAAAATAGTTGCAAAAAAAGAGTTCAAAGATGCCATGCTGAACGGTAGTTATAATGATGAACCCAATAAGAGCTTAGTCGAAGATATTTGGGGTTGGTCAAGAGGTGTATTCGAAGATATTTTGACAAATGTTGTAGATGAAATATACGGAAAATTAGATACTGCCAAGTTAGCAGAAATTATGAAAAATCAACATTTTATTTTTCAATGTACTCTAGGATATGAGTTAGTATTTCACAGAATGAAAAATTGCAGTGAAGATTCGCAAGTAGTCCCAATGCTCGCTTTGCTTGTAGGCATAAAAGAGACATCTAATTATCCAATCTATCAGCTCACAAGTGTTGAAAGAAAAAATCGATTCGTAAGTTTAAAGGACAATTTTGATAAATCATTGAAACATTTGGCAGTCGAAAAATTAAAAGAAGTTATTCAGCAAAATACGTATGATTTCGAAGCATTTAAAAACATGTCTGACGCTGTATATGATTACGACGAGAAACTATTTATTGGTATAATCGATGTTTTGGTGGATGAGGTATATGACCAAATAGATAGCGAGAAAATTGTAATTTTTATTGACAGCCTTTACTATATTCGACAGCAAATAGTAGCAATCAACGCATTGTATGAAAAGATGGAGGACAGAAAAAATGGTTTCAGTAGTAGCAATCAAGATATAATGAAATCTATTATTAAAGTCATAGAAAATATTGTAAATAATTCAGAGTACAGTAGAGTAGTCCCTTTGGAAATGACAAACAATATGCACAAGGTAAAAAATGCATTGGCCAATAAGTTGGATGGTGAAGCATCCGCTTGGTAATAACACTGCCGATTTTTGAGTATCTTGCACATCATTTCTTTAAAAAAAATCGAACTATGAAATTTATACAGGAGACAATACTACTGAAATCCGTATCCAGCAATTCTCCCTGGAAGTGTTAGATAAAATATGATACATTATAAGCATCTGGAATTTCAATTTTAAGGAGGGGTAAAGGTACAAATTAATTTGCTCGTTGCGTGAAAAACTGAAGCAAAATTTAGGAAAAATGAAATAAAAACCTAAGTGTACAATTTTGTATTGATATTTTGGAGATCAATCTTTCACTCTATTAGAATTCAAAGTAAAGGACAAATGCGGTTTGTTTCGTAAAAAATTCAAAAATGTTTACCATAATATTAGTATAGTGTGGGGGTCCATAAGGAATCTATCGGATTACGCGTTTGGTAGGAAATACCTTGGAAAATGAATGTAGTGAAATTATTGGAATAATTTTTATCTGGTATTGCATACAATAACAAAATACTTTTGTTTATGTATTTATTGTAATAATTCACTTTTTGGGTCCGGCTGGTCCAACAACAAATTGCTTATGTTTTATGCAAAAGTCAGTTATAATTTAAACATTTAAGTATATTTATATCAACATGTACTATAAAATGCTACAAATTGTAATAGTTGACCACATTATTCATGTTACATAACTCGTTAAAAAATTCCAAGCATTTATAATACATTTTAAACTCATTAGAATGTCATATTCGCACTTAATGTAATTGTTTCACTTACATTCGTTAAGATAATGAAACCGTATTAAACAGTATTAAATGAATGTGCACCCATTAAGTTAATAATTTTTACCTAATGGAACTATTTCTATTATTGTTAGAATCGTGAATAATACATTACTAGCGTTAAAATATTAACGCGCTCTCTAATTTTAAAAGCTGTAACTGTCACTGTATTATGTTTTATGTCTTGTTCAGTTAATTTAAGTTTCTAAATATCTCAGTGCAGAAGTATAAATTTAAGAAAAATATTATGTAAGTTGTGCAAATATGATTGTGCAAAATATGTAAGGCTAGTAATTCATTGCAATAAAATCTTATATACAGATGATGATTGTAATTGTTTTTAATTGTATTTACTGTATTTGTTTCAACTGAAAAAGATGAAGGTAATACAAATTTCATGTTTCCCTCCAAAAAATATGATTTCCTACTATACCGGAGAAAAATATATCGTTTTCTTCCATTAATTGAAATAAATAGTCGAAAACGCAAAAGATGTCTATCGCAGTATATAAGGGGAGAAAATCCAGTTAATTAATTTAGAGCCTACCTGCGCGCCCCTGATTTGTCCACGTATATTCCTCACCATCAACTTTATAGGATGAAGGACAAGTCTGTTCATAGGAGCGTGTAAGGCTTAAGGCAGCGTTAAACGATACAGGTAGACAATGTTAAACTAGACAATGTCTAATCAGTGATGTAACATGCATGTGTGGCCTTGGTACAAAACCAAAAAGTATCACCCCTTGATTAGTAGGTACCCTAATATGCATGTATGGCGATGATGCAAAACCAAAATTTGTTGTGCCTTCATTAAATTACCACCAAATTGTGGTTAGGTTAAATAAATTCAATTGTTTTGAACACATTAAGGTAATATTAACTTTCGATACCTGATTGATTAAATCCGTCCTGAATGGTTTATTATGTTTGAAATTAAAGACTTTCAGCTTTTGACTTGGGAGACCAACAGTTCTTCAATACTTCAATAATTCCCCAATATTATTCATACATGTAGTTAAATGGTACTACAACACATAACGTCATGCCACAGTTAATATTGCCGTGACATTGTTCGCAACACGGTGTCACTGTTCGCTTGGTTCCTAATTAGGACCGCTATAAAAGATTTATTAAATAGCGTGTGCTACTTTGTAAGACTGGTGCATGTCTATGTGTTTTTGTCCGTCTATGAATGATACAACTCTCGAACGAATAGTGTAGTGTAGTAGTGTATTTATTGATTGTGTATATTATATCATTACAATCATATCATTTGAAATTACAAATCATATAAGCCGAATGGAAAAGTTTATACCTATATAATAGTAACATTAGTTTTACAATACATATTATTAATAGTAACAATACACAAACACAGATCAGGTTGCTCTTTTCCGTAGATTCAAGTATGACCTACAACCCACCTTTTATAGTAAGGCCGCCGTTATTTCCATGAGTATACATTCACATAGATTCCTACAGCATAATAAATAAATGTCCCAGCCTGTATCCGAGTAAACCCCCACGCGCTTAGAAACTATGAACAATTACACAGGGTCTATACCATACTTACAGCATAGGATATAGAAGAAATTACACTAAGTTTAACACAGACGGTACGACAATTAAGCCTATATACCTGGGTTACTCCAGCAGAAGAGATAGTACACTAGTTTATCTCTAAAATTATAAACTATAGTACAGAATCACAAATGTATTGCAGAACTATGTTACCTGGTCGTTCGCTTTGACCTTACAAGAAAGTAATAACCACCGTAACTACAATAAGTGTACAAGGGGGGAGAGAGAGATTCAGCGTAACTTCGTATATTGTGCAGCGTGGCAGCTTGGCATATTGTTACCCTTGACCATTCTACACGGTGTGGTGGTATCACATGCCGAAATTGTTCAGTTTCTTTAAATGAGAGGATGAAGGAATAATCTTGCTGAGTAGACATCAGGAGCACTGGTAAAGAGTCTTTTTCTTGAGTCCCTGGAGAAGAAATAGAATAAGTAGCAGGAATGAGGGATCAACTCTTATCCATAGTGAACTTGCTGCAGCTAATCGTTCCTACTCTCAAGGCCATTCCAGAGACCGCCGTGACTTCCATCCAACCACCCAAATGCAAACGATACCCCCAGGATCCGACTCAAATTACTGATAGTTGTAAACGTGAAGAATTTTGCCGAAATCCGAAGATACCCGGGACGTCTCTCACTTATGGCACTTCACTGTACACGTATGACGTTAGAGGAGGTCAAGGGGAACAATATGCACTAAATTTTGTCACTCACTAACCACTAAGTCCGAATAAAACAAGCAAAAAGCGGGAGGCGAAATACAGGCGACAATGCCTGTTCAGCTCTGAACTCTCTCTCCCAACTCTCGAACGAATAAACACAAATCGTTCAAACTCATCCGTGATCTCAGCGTTGCAACAAAGGTTTACCGTGAAAATGGAATAAATCGAAGATATTCACCAGTTAGTAGCGGAAGCTACTTTATAAGGACGTTCTATCTGTCCGTCAGAGATATAAGTTATAGCGATATCTCTAAACTCATTTAATCTAATTCGTTCAAACTTTATGAAAACAGTTGACAAGAATAATAGACAAGTATTTTGACAACAACAGTTGACAGATCAGTTGACAACAGTAAATAGGTAATTGTGAATCTTCCGCTACTTTATTACATCCGTTTTCCAATGGTTGATTAATGTTAACGTTAGAATAATTTTAGTATGCATTCAATACATAATTTTTCTCGATTAATAATATTTTTAATAGTCATTTACTGTTAGAACCGTGGATGTTACCAGCATTATTATATTAGCGTACCATATAATTTAACAACTGTAACATATTTTCGATTTTACCTCCTGCACAACTTATTAAGAAACGTAAGTTTCTTGTATAAGAATGGGTTTTGCGTCTGTCTGTCTGTTCGCACGATAACTCAAGAACGGTTTGAGATATTGACTTCAAACTTGGTACATGTGTTGTAGTGGTCCATTGGAAGGCCAAGTTCTAAGATGGGGTCAATCGGTCAACTCATTCATGACTTTTGACCTTTTTGACTAACTACTGTTTTAATACAGCATGAAGAGTACACTGCATTTTAAATGCTGTTATGTCAAATATACTTAGGTTTGAAAGTTAAAACCGCTAAATTTAAATTTGAATATCGACCAATTTCATAATATTTTTAAATGCGTGTACCAGTCATAGTAAAATTGTATTGCTGCTAACATAGAACGGTTTCACAGTTAATGTTATCGTGTCATAGTTCACACCACAGTGTCACTGTTCCTTACGTTTCTTGGCGACACCCATTTTGCAATGGTTTATTAAGTGTCAAAATATCTCTGCATATAATTATAAATGTAAAAAAATGTTAAAGTGATGTAAATTTATAAAATACATATGGCTAGTATTTCCTGAAATAAAAAACGTGATACAAATGACGATTTGTAATGCTTTTTTCTGTTTATTAAGTAACGAAAGTTAAAGTGAATTTGGCTTCCCTAATATGACAAGTAAGGGCGTGATTCAATATTTTGACTTTTGCACAATGCATTATATATTTAACAATTTTCTTAAAAAAAGATATTGCCTTTAAAGATTGACACAATATTCAAAAACAAAATTATCTGTGCAATACTGTTTGAAACTACAATCTTTTTTTCTACCTTTATCATTATCGCACACATTATTTATAAAAAGCTCTTTGAATAAGCCTTTTGGATAGTCATTATTAGAATACTTTAGCAGAGCTCACAAGTATGAAGCAAGACCTTTTAGATGAAGGTCACCTCAATAGTCTTGTAAACAGCACGACCTAATACTTAAAGTAGGAAAAATCCAGGTAAATGTACGTTATTTGCAATGTGAATGAAAAATATTGAGTGGTTATTTAGTCCTACCCAAGAAAATTATACGGGTTTTACTGTGCTCGTACATTTGCATTTATTTCAACTTTAAGCATTGCCATGTAAATGTGATATTCTCAGTGTGACCAAACTGTCTAGGCTATTTAACCAATTTGAACTTGCAATCCCACTTAATATTTTAATTTAAGCATTAAATATAATTATATGTTCCCAGAGTTTTACTCATACATATTTATACTTTTATGCAAACTGATTCATGAGAAAATGTTTGGTTTAGCTACATTTTGTCATGCAATAATAAAAGACATATCTTATGAGATGTCGGTTCCAACTTTCACTGAACTTTCATTTCTTCTATTCCACGAAAAATGTATTCATGGACTTTTAAGCACATGTAAGCCTTCTTATGAAGAACAAACGATAGCTATGTAAGATTGTAATCATAGTGTATAGTGGAATGGTTACTTCCAAATTTGGACAGATAGCCTAGGCAGTTGGCTAAATCTACGGATAGCTCGGTCTGACCATGTACGACGTGTACACCAGAGTGTATTGTATTGGTACACAATTCATGATATAGTTATCTGAGAAATCTGTCGCCACATAATTTTTCAAATACAGTTGGCCAGTATATTTCGTGTATTGCAGTAATTATTTACTTTGTTATTATGTTACTCATGGAAGTTTAATTCGTTCCTTAGATATGATCCAAGACCACTGCTACATTTACTGTCATTGGATTGGAGTGTTGTGCATTCCCGTCAGATACTAAAAATGCAATTTAATTTGGTGAGCTTATCTAACTTGTAACGAGACCTGAAGACATTATGATTTCCAAAAAGTGTCTAAGATGTCTTTCAACGGCGATCAAACTTAGCTACATGTCAGGCATAACTTATTATACTTGGGACGACACAAACCAAATTGTAGTGAAATCTAAATCGAAAATTGGTTTATTGAAACATAATATTTGGAAATTTGTCTTTCCCGTGCATATGTTTTACAGTTACTACCAAATCTATAAAATAATATTTGTAGACAAGTCAGTTGCTGAAAATCTAATAAGTGTTGCATTACTTTGTACTTTGTCTATCACATCACTTGGTGTCTGCTTCAGTTGTGAATATTTTCAATATGCGGCACAATACATCAATATGTCAATAATATACTTCAAAAAATTTGCAGGTAATATCTTTTAAATTTTTTTAAATTGTGCTGTGGTTTAACGTTTTATTTAGGCAGAGCGGGGTTATTAATTTAATACGTTCCCTTCTATAGACATAAATGTATTCATTAAATTCAAATCCATAAATCTTAACCTAAGTTTCTGAGAATTGTCAAAACTGATTTTAATTAGTGACTCGTATTACACATTTAATAAATCAATTTGTGTTGTTGTTTTCAGTGGACCATTACAAAAGTTCTCGTCCGAATGTAACGCGTAGCCTTGATCGAATTTTTCGGTTGAGGCTCCTCGGTACTTACTTGGTTCCAATAATCGTCGTTTTTCTGTACATTGAAACTCAGGATGCAGTGATTTGGGGAACCACATTCATCCCTAAGCAATATCGATACCAAATACTAATATTTTGGTATCCAATGGTACTCATGTATGCGATGTTTGGGATTATTTCTATAAGTCTTGTACGACTGATGTCAGGATACTTCACAGGTTATTGCAAAATCAAATTACACAAAGAACTCAAGTAAGTCAAAAATCTAACAATAAAATATGATGATATAATACAATTTCTATCATTTTGTTCCTTTTCAATTTTAATAATTTTTTCTTTAATGCATCAGAGATATTAGTGATATAACTACTAAGGGAGCTCCCAGAAATGTGTCTCACAGAGTATATTAAAATTCCGTGAACATGATGAATACTATATACACTGGTGCCTTCCACACAAAAAATTAACTGCTCGAATCATTTCTACAATTTTTTTAAAAATATCGAATTTTATGAAACTTAAAAATTAAATTGACTCGTGACGTTTTTAAGATGAATTAAAAAATTTCCTTCGCCATTTTTCATGTTTTTTAAAATTACAAATGGAGTAAACATCATGCGTATTTCAGAGTTTCATTACAATCGAAGAGACAAACCCTTTTATCTCTGAAATAATTATATTTGTATTTCTAATTCCATAATTTGTAGATTGGGAAGGAAAAATTACTCAACCAAAGATTCCGCCCGGGAAGTCACTACACTTGTGAATGGCGTGAAATCATTCCAACTAATATTAAATGTACATGATGAAGCATTTAGATTCATCTTAATGCCCATCAGATCTGCTGTAACAAGAACTTTCCTCACATCGTTTGCAATATTTGTCACATACTACGGCAAATTGAGTTTCCTAGAAAAATGTCTGTTAGTAAGTTTAGCAATAATTAATCTGTCTGCTTGGTTAGGAATTCTTCTTTCTGGTGTTTGTTTTTACACATCGTCGAAAAATTGTAAAAGATCTTGGCAGAGACTTTATAGATCTGATAATAAGAAGGCAGTAAAGTACATAGAATGTTTCTGCAAATGTTGGAAACCATTGCGTATTCGAATCGGGGATGTATCATCTATATCTCCTATTAGCGTTTTGAAGTACATAAGAGTTATCAGTCACGGAATGATGAAAGTGATGTTAGCAATATGCGAACACATCTGGTGACATTTTTAAATATTTTAAGCATTCAAATATTTCATATTGTTTATACAAAAATTAATAAAAATAATGTTTGATGTAAATTGATTTAAAGTCAATTAAGAAATAAATTCTAATAATATGTTTTTGAAACCTTGATTTATTTACTTCAAATTGGAGAAAGCATACTAAATTTGCACCAAGTAAAATTAAACATGCGTTTCAAGGATTTCCTGTTTTGGCATGTGAAAGAAAACAAACTGCTTACGTTTGTCTGCAATAAAAAAGGACAATACATTTAATATTTGATGATTGCAGTGTAAGCTCAATGTAATATTACAGATAATATTACATTTAGTTATTTGTAGTACTATGAAATCATAAAACCATTCAATTATTAAGGTACAATAAATGCACAGTTTATTCAATTTCTCAATACTTTGCCTGCACTACTATTATCTAACAGGTATATAATTAAGATAATAAGTTTGCATATTTTCAAATTTTAGTTTACATTTAGAAGTATAAAACTATCGATGAAAGCATACACAAATCATTTTCGTCTTAATCACTAATTTAGTGGGGATGATAATTTGATAAGGTGGAAAAGGTACTACTCAAACGAAGTTGGGATACAATCTACCGGGAGTCTGACTAACCAGTTTTATTTCCAAATTACTTGAAACCGCCTACAAACATTCAGGGAATATTTTATTCAACTGTATAATAAAATTATAACTTTAAATTTGCTCTGTGTGACTTTATACTTGTTTTTGTAATATATGCGTCTGCAGACATCCGCCGCAATTATTTCTCTAGAAATACCAATTTTGACAGTATCATATTATTGTCAAAGTTTGTGTTTGCTATTGAGTATATTTTTGTGACATACCCTGTCTGTGTTCTACAAAAATATGGGGTGTTTAGAATCGGTTTGGTGTATCATGAAAACCAATTAAATAATCAAATTATAAATAAATTCGGAATGTTTTTTCCAACGCAAGCTTGTAAAAGTATATTTAGTAAATTGTACTCAAAGGTAAACTACTGGTTGAACTAATTATATTGAATCTGTAACATTACTACAATTACCTAAAATCAGGTATGTATCCAATGGAGTGCAAAGGGTTCAGGAACACCCCCATAATTTAATACCATACTTTTGTCATTTTGTATATTTTGAAACAATTGTTTGTAATAAGAAAAATGATGTAAGAAATGAATACAACAAATCAAAGCACTTCGCGCTAATATACAGTGATAATATTGTTTTCATTTGCAGTGAACGGGCTGAGGACAGCGCACGACTTGTTTCGGCACTAGAAATATTTCCTAACATATATGATGATGTGTTGGAAATTACAAATAACCGACTACAAAAGAGAACATCTAGATTAGTCCCTCACAATTCAAAAAAAATTTAACCATTTTTTAAAGGAGTAGCCTGTGAGGCATTAAACGCGATTAGTTGAATTTGGCAAAATTAAGGTTGCCGAAATTTAATTTGGCGAAATAAGTGTTTAGCTATTAAGAATAAGTCATAAACAGTGTACTATCCCGGTGGATGAAGATTTGAAGATACGGATTTCTGTGATATTTTAAATCTCTGCTGTCATAAACGTTTTATGGTTTTTAAGCTATATAATTAATCTTCATAATATTAAGTATGCATAAGTATTAAAATATGACTATCGTCACCTATCCCTATGTTTTAATACTTGTTTTCATTTCGAAAAATTCAGCAATCCTTGTTTTGCCCATTAAAGCATTCTCGGTTACGCAAATCTCAACTTGGAATCTTTTTGTTCGCCAAATTAAACGAAAATATGTCATTTCGCCAAATTTAATTTCGTCAAACTCAGTTGCAACCTTAAACCTGTTGGTTTTATTTATTTATTTATTTAATCGATAATTGGCGAATTTGCTCAAGAATAGAGGTGGTTACATCGCCAATGCATTGAATTGTAATATGCAGTTTGGTATAAAATAGGATATAAGGTAAAATACATACATGTAATTGAGTACAATTTAAATTCTTAACAAAGTTATACATTAGATGGAGATGATATTATTCAAGAATAATTACATACGTTCACATCGGAGTCATTGTTACAGGAAGTAAGTTGCTCATGCAAAATCATTTCTTTTAACTTATTACGCAAAATAGACACAGAGTTACTGTTTTTAAGACTATCTGTTAAGTTACACCAATATTTTAAAGCTTGAAAAGAGAAACCATG